>CM076581.1:1607671532-1607924364 GCA_034641835.2 Pinus albicaulis
ACGAAAGCCTTGTATCTCCCAACTGATACCTCCTGTGAGAAACATGAGAGAGATTATTTTTATGTGATATGTTTTTTAAAATAACCTCTCTTATTTTCTTAAAATACCATTGTGTTTGCTCAGAAACCTCCTTTTAAGTTGACTCCTCAAAACCAGAAAATAGAGTTTTTGCTTCATAACTTTCCGCAGTTTCATAGCGTTTTCTGCCTTTTTTACACTGGATGCACTACAAAAACAAGGATTCTTGGCTTATTAGGCATTTTTGGCACAAAAAATTTGGGAAATGAAATACAAATGGAAAATGATGAATGTTTGACATGAAAGAACTTTATAGAAGGCTTTATTTGAACCTTGGGATGAGATTTAAACTATAAAAATCTAAAACCTACCCTTGATCAAACCTAAATTGAATTCTAAACCCAATTTTGAACCATGGAATTTTTAACCTTGTCACAATATATGCTAAAATTTTTGGGTGATAACACTAGGCATGCCTATGTGGCAGGGTGATTGTGGATATCACTATTTTCCTTTGTGAATGAAATTGTGCCAAGTGGCATTATCTAGTTTGTTTGATTTGGAACGTTTTATTTGGGTGTTGTGGAGGCCAATCATAGGCTGCCATGTGGTCCAACCAGGAGCCACCATGTGGCAGCCCAAGGGACACCAAAATTGTGGTTATCGTTTGAGCAGATCGGGCGAGGGTTGAACCCGCGACCTCCAAGCAACAAGAAATATCCTTTACCATCACACCACAAATTTGACACTTAACTTATATTTTTGTCGTCATAGTTTTATGTTGTAATGGTTTTGGAGTTGGGAGTAGGGGGTTGGGTCTAGCCCCAACCCTGGCCATCACATTGGGGGCGGGACCATGGGCGGGAGGCCAGCCACACACCCCCAACATTACACTAATTGTTAACATATAAACCACGTCATGTGACATGCCGTGGAGACTGCCACCAGAATCGATGGCCTTCTAGCCACCACCTCAATCGCAACAACAAATGTGCAACCTATGCCAATGTGACCACTACAGTGTTAACTGTCGACGATTATTAAACTATCTGACAGAATTTTTAATAATAAAAATATATTTGCGTGAAAACAATATAATTTGAAATTCGTCATCAAGGCATTAGAGGAAAAATTAATGTGCTGACAAATTCGCCCAAAATTTGGGCAATTTGGCACTTAGTTAGAAAAAATCGGGAGAAAATGTAGGTTCGGTGCCAGGTTTGGAGAAAACTGTGGAGCGATTAGTGCAAAAACTTGGGGAAGCCATAACTTGATCATTTTTTGACCAAATTTGAGGTAGAAAGAGGCTACACAGACACTTTTGGGAATTCCGAAGTTGATGGAATAGGTTTCAGAGCTATTTGAGATTGTAAACATATGTAATCACACTTTTGAGCATAATATAAGAGGGCCAAGCCATTGGAAGTTGGATCAAGGAGCCGTATCCTAGGTGGGGTGAACTCCTTCATCATGTGCTATTATGTTACTATTTATGGTGATGTTCATGTCTATTATATATCATTGTTCTATGTTTTTTTTATGTTAATTTTCTCAAGAAATCAACAAAAAACAGATAACAACCCATGTTTAACTTTCAATTTACCTCATAATCCTCAAGCACTTTGTTTATATTCTGAAGAGGAATTTAGCACAACAAAACTAATTTTCCCATTCAGATCAGTCACTCCCTTTCCAAGGCCTCCATGTGACTGAGATCCCCAGTCGCTCCCATGAGCCTGCCTGAGTGTGACTATAGCCTTTTTATGCTAGTGTTATGCCAACGACTATGAGATTTAAGGCTAAATTCTAGAGCTAGGACCCAGTCACTGCCCAAAACTTCATGGAATTTATAGAAATGAAAAATAACATAAACATAATGATTCCAATGCAAATTCTTGAAGTAGGACTTGATTAAACCCCTACTATCCATGACAGGAATTTCATCAAACATGTCACAAATATGCATTCTATAGGTCATAATAACAAATCTGAGCATAGGGGTCTCATACTTATCTGATAATAGCTAAGAATAATTGCTTCCCTATCATAATATTAATTTATGAGGTCATAGATTCATTGTTCATTCATTCATAAATAAAAAAATGATGAGATTCATACATCATCATTGTCATAAAACATACTCATAACCCGCATATAGACAAGATAAATAATAAGAACACAATAGCCATAAATGCCACATATGAACCAAATAAATTTTCACATAAAATACAAAGGAAAGGAACTCTTATTAATGAATGCAAAATCCAACCAATTTTGGGACTTCCACATTCCACTTGACCATAGATTGGCTGAACCAAATCTCTCTTGAGTCGATCACCCCCATGTCGTATTCCAAGAAAGAATGTGGGACTAAAAACCAAATAAATCATCCAAGGCTTCCCAAGGCTAAACTACCACACCCTCATCAATAGAACCAAGCTTTATCGAAATCCTCACTAGTTCACTAGGCCATAAACAAGAATGGATTCCTCTGGATCTCTCCATCTAAACCGTGAGGAATTTGTCTGTCTCAACCTCTCGGCTTTACTGTGTATCCATCCATTACCTGTCAAGGGATTCCTAGGCCTACAAGGTCTCCACCCTCTGGGGTTTATAGTGTATCCCAACTTGGGATTCCTAGGCCCAATCAAGGGTATTCACCAATGATATTTATCATGTATCCCGCCATTCACCGGTCAAGGGATTCCTAGGCTCAATCGAGGTGTTCACATCCACGATTTATTGTGTATCCTATCTTGGGATTCTTAGGCCTTGTTAATAATCCTGATACCACCCCACTCAGCTTTGAGTCCATTTGTAAATCCAGCTTAACCAAATACAAGAGAACCCCACTACACCATGGCTATCCAAAAATGGAGAGGCAAGAAGAAGAACACAATCACACCTGGAAAAACCCATGCCAATGACGGCAAGAGAAATAAGAACACACATGCATAACCATGCATGCCAAATATAGCAAATAAATAATACATAAAAATTGATACCTAAAAGTAATTCCACTATAACTACTTGATCCTTCTCTTCCTTGCTTGATATTTGCTTTCCTCTTTACCTTCTTTTCTTTTCTTTATGCATTGTTGAAGTACTCAAAGAAAAATCTAAGTGTCCAAGAGTGTGAGGGAGAGAGAATAGAGAGAGAGCTCCAAAAATGAACTGACAAAAATCCATGAACTGATCCTCACAATCATTTTTATCAATTAGGCCTCTAATTTCTTCATTTTCCATTATTTTTCCTTCATTTTCCTCCTCAAACGCAACTTGTGTTCTTTCACCTTCCTTTTCTCCTATTTCCATTTTTTCATAAATAAAATTCAATAATGTCATTTTTCCTTTTCAAATCCTTTGCCATTTTCTTTACAAATTTCCTTAGCCACAATAACTGAAATGAACACCCACACTAGGATGTTTTTCCCAACATTCATCTTGGAATATGTGTCCCATAACCGTGGCTATTATTTTTCATTTATTAACTTTTATTACATGGAATTTTCACTGGGGCTGTTACAAGAGGTTTTATTATCCTGAATCTTAACCTTTATATATTTTGAGAAGTTACATCACGACCAAAACCAATTGCTACCCTTTATACCACTCGTTCCTCCAAGAGGAGTACTCTGTCAGCTCTTTTCAGACTCCCAAAAAATGAAAATATTTTCGAGCACTTGTCTTTTTGAACTCGTTAAAGTAAATGAAAATATGTATGCCCGGTATAAGTTTAACCTTTTTTCGGACTGGAATAGACTATTTACGAAAAATGAATATTATAGTCAAACATGACTAAAAGGTCCTCCTTAGTATTTTTTTTTCTGCATTTTCAGACTCATGAGACTAAATTTATGAAAAGGAACCTTTGGAGTTTCATTTTTTTCCTGTTTTTCAAACTCTTTAAATATGAAAAATTATTCAAGTTACACCTTCACTGGACTCATAAAATCATAAAACAATGTTGGGCTCATCGAACATGACGAGACCAAACCACTCGTTCTCAGGTTTTGTTAAAAATACTCAGAAGGATTCATACGAAGGATGAACTTATAGGTCAAGCATTTGTTATCCTCCTCAACCTTTTAAAAAACAAAGAGGTACTGACCAAAAATGGTTGGGGAAATTGGGAAAACAGGGTACTTAACATATTAATGGTAGTGAGTCGCTCTTGAACATGAGACTCTTTCACTTCATCTCCGTGATTTTTGGGTTGGTAAATTTTCTTGCCTCTTTGGTTAATTGCACCATATAAAAATCCTCCATATTCAGTTTTGGGTCAATGCTTCCAACTCCATAAAGTGTAGCCAATATGTTAAAGAGAGTTCCTTCAGTTGATTTCTGCTACAATACTATTAAGCCTTCTTTCATGATTTTCATCCCTGAACCACCTTTTCATCAACATCATTGTGTCTCAAATATTGATAATTGTTTTGTGTCATTGATGGGGGATACATCAATGCCCTCTTTCGATGGGTCACTTCTTTCCGACATCAGCTCATTATCCAAGAAGTTGACTTAGAAATTTAATTTGGTACCTCAGTGCTTTCATACATCAATGACAAGTTTCCTCACTTTCGACGAAATTTTTTCATCATTATCGTTTGACTGGAATATTTTGTGTGGTATTCGACTTCAACTCATCTATTTACACCACATAGATTGTACTATAGTACCTTCAGACCCATTAACATAATCAGTGGTTTCTATCATGTATATTAAAAAATTACAACATTGGTTCGTAATTATATTGTGTCTACCATGTCTGACTTCAGCTCATTTATTCACATGGTTAGACTCGTACATCAAGTGATTGAGTGAATGAGATAGAAGACACCATATCTAGTTCCATCCATCTGGGCTGTGATTTCAGGATTCATACAAGATTACAAAGTATGATGGCTATGATCATTCTAATAGTCATCTGAACATAGATCCACAATCAACATCAGTGGACAAGAATTCTTGATCATTGTACATGTATAGAGGCTTATATGCTGAGTATGGGTATGCCTCCCTCAACAATGATATCATGATGTAATATGTATCGTAAAAGAAGACTATCTTGAATTTTCTACTTGTGCTCCGAACTTGTCTCATGGAAAAACCACTTTAGTCCTCCATCGTGATTTATGACGTTGTACTTTAGGGGGGAATCAGTTTTGGACCATTTTGTCACTTGTCACAAGTGTTGCACTTTGATTACTTCGTCGTACTTGGGTCACTTGGAATACTTGAGCTATACTACTGTGCTGGACCTAATGGCCTGTAAATCAGGTTAATCATCATCCTTTATCAGCTTGCAATCATCCCCCACAAAGCTTTAAGCATTCTCTTTCTCGATGTACAAGAGAAACTGGAAATTGAGGTCAAAATCCTTGATTCTAGGGCTAGCGTAGGTACCATCACTATGCCTGTGTGCCTAGAGAAGCTGCAAAAATGAGAAAAAGCGCTGCCAACACTCTCTTAGTTATTGTGGGTGCATTAGTTCTGTATTTTCGATAAAAGCGATATTTTGTCTTGAAGATTCCACTTCTAATATTTTGAAGTAGTTTCAACCATTTGCGATAAAAAATGATCTCAAAATCCTATAATAATGGGATTACCTTGATATCTTAAGTTAATTTCCAAAATTTAATGGATCTCAAGCCTATATTGGTAAAACCTAAACTAAGAGCTTAGGGTTGGCTTTAGAGGAGCTTACTTATATCCTTATCTTGTTGGATTAATCTTAAATACATATCACTTATGATATTTTGGTGGAGGATTGGAGATTGCCTTGAGACAAAGGAAGGAGTACATTATCTTGGGGAGACATATACATTTCATTGATCACATGATTGTAACTTATCCTAATTGATTTAATTCAAATTTCTCTTGTTTCCTTATACACGTACCATATATGATTTCAATTGTATTTAAATTTTTATGATTCATTGAATGGAGGAATTAGCATAGATATACTTGTTTGTGTATGTTTTCTTACCTTGCTTGTGTTGTAGGTGTAGATCGAAGCACTAGGAGCAAGAGAAAAAGAGTTCAAGTGAGGATAAAGAGACTTGAAAATGCAAGTAAGTCCTCCTTCTTCATGTTAATTTCTCTAAAGGAATACACGTGTGCTTTCCCCCCTTGTTGTTACTAGGCTATCCACTAGGTCTAGGGTGTTTTCCTTTGTCCGTAGATGAGAATTTTCCATATAACATTGACCATTGAGTTTTGTTCATTCTCACTGGAATTTACATGCTACATATGCTGCTTTAAAATCTAAATCAATTTTGTACATTTCTTGAAATCTATCAAATCCTAAGATATGGAATTGAAATTATTGTAAAATTAAATTAATCCTACTTAAAGAATTTTATACTTTGCTTGATGATCCACTGGTATGTTTAATTACGAAAGTGAAGTTTTGTAAAAAATCCACCCACTTAGCATATCTCTGATTTAGTTTTTGTTGGTTGTTTATAAATTGCATAGCATGATTATCAGTAAACATTTTGCATAAGATAATGTTGCAATTTCTTCAAAGCTTGCACAAAAACATAAAATTCATCTCCACATTAGGAATAATTATGCTTATTTTCATTCAAATTTTCATTGAATTGGGAAATTGGGCATCCCTCTTGGCTCAAAACGGTTCCAATGGAAACACCACTAGCATTTGTTTCAACCTAAAATTATTTTCTAAAGTATGGAAATAATAAAATTGGCTATTTTGTAACCCTATCCTTCAAAAATTTGAAGTTATGATCTACTGTTACAATCCACTTAAAAGGTTTATTATTATCCTTAATGGTTTCAATAATAGGTGCACACAAACTCCTAAAATTTTTAATAAAATTCCTATAAAAACTTGCAAGATCGTGGAAAATTCTTACTTCAAAAATATTTCATATAATTGGCCTATTAATCATTGCTTTTACATTTTTTGGATCCATCTTTATTCCTTCCTATGAGATTACAAAACAAAAAGACACCAACTTGATCTGATTTATTTAGATTTATCAACAATTTCTCTCACTACATAGTACTCAAAACTAGCTCAAGGTATTTTCGATGTTCTTCTTTTGTTTAGTTGTACACTAGAATGTCATCCAAATAAACAATACAAAATTTCCTTATAAATTCCTTCAAGGCATCATTCATTAGTCTCATAAAAGTATTGGGTGCATTAGTAAGTTCAAATGGCATCACCAACCATTCATGCAATCGATGATTAGTTTTAAAAGTATTTTCAATTCATCTCCTTCCCTGATTCAGATTGATGATATCCACTTTTTAAATCAATTTTTGAAAAATACCTTGCCTACTTAAATAGTCAATCATATCATCAATTCAAAAAAGTTAAAATCTATACCTGATTGTAATTTTATTGATGACTCTTGAGTTAGTGCACATTCTCCATTCACCATCCTTATTCTGACTGAGCATTGTTGGTACAACAGGGACTCAAAATTTCTTTAATAATGCCTTTATCTCAATTTTTTGATCTGTTAGTCATCAATATTTTTCACTATCTTTGGATGACTAAAGGATGTTTATAGCTTTCTAAAAACAATATTCCTTGAATATCTTGAGTTTCAGAAATCTCATTTCCTTCATTATCCTTATAAACATATTTTCACTATTCTTCAGTTGGCCATCTCAAGGTCACCCTGTTGCCCTTAAGAGACTCATTATGGGCTTATACTTCTCGTTTTCATCCTTCTTTCCTACTTGAGACTTCATTGCCCTATTTTACCCTGTCAATAGACTCCATCCTCCCTCTAGGGTTTCCTATTCCCAACTCATTCCCATGTCCCATTGGGCATAATAACCTATAACAATACTCATTTTTCACTTGAAAATCTCCAAGCCAAATTTCAGTCAAAATCAGGTCAAAGGACACTCCCACTAGGTCATTAGGGTTTTACATATTTTAAAGTTAGCCTTGGATGTTTTGGGCACTTCTTTACCTTTTCTAGAATTCGACTCAGATGTAATATAATGTCAAGACATGACTATTCCAGAAGGACCTAAAATTTCCAAGGAGGATTGTGTTCTTAGTTCAGAACCTGCAAGTAAGAAAATGAGATAAAGTTTGGCACTTCTGCAGAAGTGTTGGAAGATTTATCAGCAAAAGGTACTGATGATGTAGACTGTCTACTCCTGAATGAAAATAATTTATAGCAAGGGAAAGAGGAAAAACTTGGTCTTGTATATGAATAGGGTTTTTAAACTTGTTAAGTCCACTTGAGTGCCAAAGTAGCGATTACTTGCAGGAAAATCACATGGAGGAAGCACACAAGGCCAATTTCGCTTCAAATTGTGTTTCTGAACAAATGAAGATAAATTTGACAAATTTGAGAGAGATTTTTGTCAATCATAGGTAAAGGAAGAAAATCCTCCTTCTGATTTTACACAAATATCATGGTTTGGGAGAAATGTTGAATTTACAGGTGCTACAAGAGGTTTGCTACACTTCTGGAGTGACCTTGGTAAAATAAAGTTTTCTCATAGCTGGAGTGTCCAAATGACTTTCTTTCTTGATGAGTAAAATGACACTAGACTGGAAGCTCTTTCCAATGAGATAACATGAGATCAATTTGGAGGTGAGGAAGGACTCCAAAAGTTTCCTGCACCAACACTCTGCATTTCTACACCATCATTCAACACTTTTTGACCAGTCTTGGGAGAATCAAATTTTTACAGGTCAAAACAATTCCAATCAGCAAACAAAAGGTATATTTGGACATTAGACTTCAAGATATTTCCAACGAGCTATCCTGGTCCCAATTTGGACATCGGGAAGACCTCCAAAAGTGGTCTGCAAAACAATGTTATGTTTTGTCATCCTGGCGCTACACGTTCAGCACTTGGCGCTGTGCATTTGCACTGAAGCTGTGTGCGTGAAGCTTGGCGCTGCGCCCTTGCTAGAAAGGGTTTCTGATCTTTCCAACCACCCAAATCACATCAATTTTCCTTCAAGTATTTTCCAAAGTCTTTCAAGCACTGATAAGAGGTAAGTGCATACCATAAACCCCATTTTTTATGCCATTTGGTGAATTCTTAATCAATTGAAGTGAAACCCTAGAATAAACCCTAAATTTTAAGCTTGAAATCACTATTTTACCATTACTCCACCCTCCTTAAATAAAATTAGTCATAAAAAAGAGTGATTACATTGCTTAAGGGTTGTCATTAAGTTAGTTAACCTCCTCACTCATTTCCTACACTTATACCCACTCACTCATTCCCTTCATTTGCAAAGCTGAATTTTCATTACCCTCCCTTCATCTCATTTTACATCAGTCCTAGGGTTCTATAAAACATATTTTAACATGTCTGAGGAAGAAGACAGTGGTATGGAGGCACAAATGCCAAGGAAGACCTTAATCATGAGCAAGAGAGAGAGATTTTAACAGGTGGACTTGGATGACCAAGATGATCATGAGGCCTCAATGCTGATCTTCAAAGAGAAGGATGACATGATCGAAGAACTACAGGACAACATGGCAAAAGCCCAATTTGTCATAAAATTCTTAGAATAAGAGAACAAGAAGCTAAAGGATAAGCAAGTTCTCATGGAGTTAGAGCCGCTAAAGGAAAAAAGACAAGACATCAAGGGTAAGGAAATAATCAAACTTGGTGACTTTGACCATTATGATACTCAAACCATCAAGTCAAGACAAAAAATCAGAGGTCTTAAGAGAGCTTTAGAGCAGGAAAAACATGAGGAAAAGAAACTAGTTTTGAGGAAAATATTGCTAAGGAAGTTGAAGATGACAGATAGGTATGGATAGAAATAATTAACCTACACCTTGAGAAGCTCCTCCATAAGGAAAAAAAAGACAATGAGATGCTCATACACATGTCTAACAAGTACATCACTAGAAACAAGGTCTGCAACATCAAGCTCAGGCAGTTGAAGAACAAATTGAAGGAAACCCTAGCCAAGAAAAAGGAGAAGGAAAATCTAAATTTCATTTCCAATGTATCCCTCCAAGCCTCTAAATCATTATAAGAAAAGAAAATTCCAATTTTGACATCTTTTTGCAAATTTTGAATTTTGACTGTTTGGCTTGCAGAAAAATTAGGCCAAACGCGCAGTGCCATTGGCGCTGCGCTCTTTTTTGGGGCACTCAAATGGGAAAAATTCAACATATTTATGTTCCTCATACCAAGGAAATCATCCTCAGAAACGTTCAGACCATTTGGAGCAAAACTGGTCCCTCAAAAGGGCCAAAAGCCACCAAAAAATCACCTTTCTACCCTCTTTTTAGCACTGGTGCTGTGCGTTTTGCAGTCTTGGGAGAAGTGATTTTTGACAAGGAAAATGGGCATAATTTTGCAAAATAAAGGAAGATCTGGTAACCAGACATGACATGCTTTCCAATGAGCTATCATGGAGCTCATTTGGACACCGGGAAGGCCTCCAAAAGTTAGCTGCAAAACAATTAATTTTCCCAGTCTTGGCGCTGTGCGTTTGCCAGTGGCGCTATGCCCTCAGCCAGTGGAACTACGCCCTTTCCAGAAAGTCAGAAAAATACACTAGGAGTTATTGTGAAAGTTATTGAGCGGCCTTAAGGTCAAATGCTTCCAAAATTGGCTCAGTAGATATGTTAGAAGTTATTATTGCAATGAATGAGTTTTAGATATTTTTGCCTTGGGCCTTGCATGTTCTCAAAGGTCAAAATGCCTTATATATGTAATAAATGAATTCTAAAACCCTATCTAGGGTTTAATTCCTCATTTTTCAGTTAAATATTGCATGTATGCTTCAGTTGGTGGTTGGTTTATTGTTGAGCTCAACATGATATAGATTTTGAGTTGTGAAGAAATTGGCTTTAGAGCTTTGTGACTGTTTTGGATTGAATGTTAATGGAGCAAGCACATTAATAAGATTCATGAACCTCGTTAATGGTGATTTTTTTTTAATTTAGTAATTGTTTCCTTCTGTTTTCATATTGTTCATCAATTTCTCTTGTAATAGAGCATAAATTTTAGGTTAAGATATGTTGTTAGAGGCACCTTAAGTCTGTTTTCTTCTGTTACTCAAATGTTTTCCTCTACTAGGTCTGATTGGAGAATTCTTAGTTGCTCTCTAGTTCCAATTAGCTTTTTTCCTTGAGAATTATTTAAAGGAGTCAATCCAAAGAATTTTATAGTATGCCTTGTCCTTTGGTGTAGCTTGAAACATTGTTTTTAAGGCCTTTTCTTTGAAGTTTACTGATTAGGGTTTGGCTAAAGAAGTTTATAGTTTACCCTGTCCTTTAGTCCATATTTAAGAGTCACTTTGAAGGTCTTTTAGAGTCTAATTAAAAAATTTAGGAGTTCCCTTCTCTTTGATCATCACTTTTTTTTTTATCTTAAATGTTTTCTTTCTCTGAAGGTGATTAACTAGAGAATTTAGGAGTTCCCTGCTCTCTAGAGTTTTCTGGATTGTTGTCTTAAATTTTACTTAGTGAAGTATTGTCAAAGAATTTTATGGTGTGCCCTGTCCTTTGATTCTTTCTTAAGCATAGTGATCTTAAAAGGCTTCTCTTGTTCTAAGTATATGTTAAAGGATTCTTGGTTGCCCTTTAAACCTACTAAATTCACAATTTAATGTTCATTTCACACTCACATAAGCTATTAAGATCCATTTGGATTTTTTAACTTGCCCTATGAAACAATATAGATTTATTGTTGTGATTTTCAAGCCTTTCACAGACCCCATAGCCCAATGGTTTGAATTTCTCTTACTCTATCTGTTCTACTAAGCAAGAAACCCAACCAAACAAAACAAAACAAACAAACCCTATCATTTTAACTAGCCTAAAATAAACATCCTAAATAAAACAAGTTATATATTTTATATAAACATAGAGAGAGCCCTCTCTGAGTCCAGGAAGGTTAGGTCCTAAGACTCCAAAGTTGGTTTGGTGTTACCCTTGTCTATTTGATCTTGCCAATTTGACAAATTACAGGGACCTAACGTAATCCACCTCTTTACTTCTTCATTTTCTTGTGGATACATTCCATATGATGCTTTTTTTGGAATACTGGATCCCAATGTGGTAGTGTATTTGGTGCAATGGTGTACCAAACACACTTCTTTAGCAAGCTAGTTTCTACTTGCACAAAGTAAAAGAGAAAAAATATTTTTTACTGTTAATGGAACAAATTTAACATAATGTAAACTAAGTTTGGAGGGAAAACTAAGCATACAACACAAATAATACACCAAAATATACAAAATACAAGTGATCGATGGAGAAAATAGCCTAATAACACAAGTGAATAATTCACCCTTTATTAGGTGTTGGTGTTGTAAAAGATACAATGCTAAATTCTTGAAGTGGTTCCTTTGAGGTATGGAGCTCAAATACCCAAACAAGGGGTGCTCCTTCCCTAAAGTTTCTGCAAGCACCTTCTCCCTCTCTCAAAGGATGGTCGATCAAGATCAAATGGTGAACCTCTCTCTCTTGGATTGGGATTTTGGATGGCCAACATATGAATCCTTCCAATGGCTCTGTTGCTGGACTTTTCAAGCTAGTTTTCTATGAAGCAATTTGGCCTACATAACAATGTGTCTTCCTTTCTTCTTCGAAAGGCTAGTTTATATAGGAATATTTTGAACTTCTCTTCCCTCTCTTCGCCCAAGATTGATAGTGTCCCAAGAGTGGGGAGGAAATTCCTTTGTGGGCTACATACCTCCTTTAGTTGGCTCAAATTCGGTTGTCCTTGACAATACTATGTAGAGAATCATCTTAGCGAAGCGTGTCAAGTGGTCCTAGATGGTGACATTTCGCCATCTCCAAGACCGCGTGGCTATCGAAGGAATAGCCATGCTATGCACAAAAATCATTTTTTCTTGGTGCACTATCCATTAATTTCCATCTAAACCTTTGGAAGAATTAAATTTTTGGTCTTTCCTAATGTATTTCTTCTCTGGGAATCTTTGTCTATACCTTCTACTTGACATTTTCAATGTATTTTTCCTGTATGATTTTCTGGTATTAATAGTTGCCCCTATTGTATGAGGTCTTGGAAGCACTATATAACCAAAATAAATTATGTTTTATTTTTTGTGTGATCCTTTTGAGAGAGAGAGAGAGAGAGAGAGAGAGAGAGAGAGAGAGAGAGAGAGTAACTTGCTCTGGAACTAAGTTCGGATACCCATTTTCTTAAGTAAAAAAGACAACATGCTCTATAGGAAACTTGCAAGTGATAAAATAAGCAATATTTCTACGAGGAGGGCATGTCCCATGCTCGTGATGTTTGAATAGTTAATCCAATATGACAGATACTGGGTTCTTCCATGTCACATTTGTGGTTGGTGACCTGCTGTTGGTTGATGACGACAGTTGCTGATGTCCTCGGGGGTCTTTTTTCTTTGAACAAAAAAGACTGAATGAGGTACCCACATGCATGAAATGCTTTGGAGAAAGTTATCAATGGATGCATGGGTCTTTGATTGTTGGGGACCTTTTTGTGTAAGAATTTTTGAAAGAGATGCTTAATGATACACATGTCTTCGATGAATTATGACCGAGTGTAATGGTTATGAAGTATGATACCATCCTTGACATGAAAAGTTGTGTTGATGTCAAATTTCAAGAGGATCGATGACATTAATGGGAAATGTTAATTTCCATTGTGCCATCCGAGGATTCCCTTATTATGGTGAGGACTCATCCAAGGTACTACCTCCTTCCTGGAAAAGGGTTGTTTTAAGTCGACAAGAAGGACACATCAATCGATCGAAACAAGTATTGATTCAAAGGACCAGGTTTTCTTGATGTTGCAGGTTGTAATGTGCTAGGTTAACAAGGAATGATGATGATAGATGACTATAATTGATGATAGTGGTTAAGTGGCCCGAGGTTGGAGTTGTAAATGCGAGTGGCGATAGGCATAACAATTTCTGATGGGGAAATCCCTGGGGTCAGTAGGACATCCAGGGTGGGTGTATGTTTGTTATGATTGTCATGGTTGGGTGTGGTAAAGAATGTGCAGCTCCGACCAAGGGTGATTAGGGACTGCTGCTAGGTAATAGATGTAGATGGATGGGTCAGAGTCTTATACTAAAAAAAAAAACCTTTGTACACTTTCCAAATAATATGAGAGTGGTTTGGATGTACAAGCACGGAGACAGGTTCCCCATAAACATGAATAATCCTGCACTAAGATTTGAGGAGTGTTTTTCTCTCAGGGTGGGGGCTTGATTCGTTGGTCTCAGTGCGAGGGTGATGAGGCAGATGAAATGTCCCAGATGGGCTATGCTTATGAGGGTGTGATAGGCCAAATGTGAAACACGGTGGTGCATTTTATTGATATACTTGTAGAGAATTGTAGCCCGGCAAGGGGGTTTTAATATGCAATGGGTAAAACTTGACTTGATGTTTGATCATGGATGTTCGAACATGAAGTGGTTCTCGAGCGAGATTTTATGGCCATTTTTGTCCTCTAAGATAATTCTAGCTAAATTAATTATGCTAGAGCATCTAAAATATTTTGTTTGTTTTAAAAGGGGTTTTTGGATGATCAATGTATAGAGAAATTAACATGCAGATGTTCTAAACTTTTGATAGTATTAAGTATTAAGAAAAGAGTTGTTGCTTTACTTCAAAACAATGATTTAATTTTGCATAAGTGAAGGGAGAAACCATAAGAAAATATTATTAGCTAAATATCCAAATTGAATATTTAGTTTATTATAAGTATGAAAGGCTGAAAAATAATGTTTACAACTTAACAAAATATATTTAACATTATGAATATTATTGAAAATTAATTGATGTAGAGGGATTTATACAGACAGATAGTCTAATTATTCAATATCTAAAATGGACTATAACTTCAAAGGATTTAAGATAGATTGAAACAAAATTTTCTCTTACCTACTTATATTCATAAAACTCAAATATATTCAGAAAATAGAATGGAATGAATACTATAAAAACTTACAAGGAGACAAAATGATTGAAACAAATCGAAAACCCTTTTATTAATCATCAATGATCAAAAGCTCATACAATTCTGCTTACAAGTTCTCATCCAAGGGTGAAACATTTAATAAATCGAATGGAGAGTTATTTATACTAATTTCTATCTATTAGAAGTATCTAAACATATTAAAAAAATAGTATCAAATTATAGGAATACAAAAAAACTAAGTTGATCTATTACTGTCTTTGAGGAAGTGGTTGATGATGTGGCCCCAAATGTTTTGCCTTGCTGGCATGCTGTTGGAGATGAAAGTTACTCGATAGTTTCACACAAGTGATCGCACATTTCCTGACTTGGTATATCCAGATTAACTAATATTATGAAAAATTCATCTACTTCAGTGTATCTCTCAAATGTAGGCTTATTGATAAAGAGATGTTTGATTTCATGCTTAATTATTAAATCAAAATCTATAGCGTGCAAAAAATATTTTCCTGTCATATGACCTTTGATTCCTGCAAATTTGGCTTTGTCAATGGAAAATTTGTAAATATTTTTGCAGTATTCCTCCAAGCTGATCATTTTTTCATTGGGAGACACTAGTCCAGGCAATCCTCTCTGATTTAGCAGCTTGAATTTGATGTGAAATCTTTGGACAATAGTGTCTAAAGTTTGACACTTGGTTTCCAACTTATTTAACATATTATTCTTCTGCAAAACTTTATTTATCTCCAGAATGGTCTTTGTTCTATCTGTGATGTTAATATGTTCTAATTCTACTCTGATTTTGGAATTCATCACTTTAATCATGTCTGAGGCCTCGACTGGTTTCTGCTTAAGTGTTGCCTTTTACTGCTCAATCATTGCTTTGAATTTATTGATGTGTTCTTCCTGTTCAAAAATGATTTGTATGGAGGGCCATACTTTAGTCATAGCTTGACTTATTTCAGTCCAGATGCTTTCCTTGGCTTGGGCCAAGGTGTCTGCCATTAAAATCACACTCTCTAACATCTGAAATTTCTGTGCTAATCTGTGATATTTCTGCATCTCTTCCATGTACAGGGTGTCATTCTTTATCTTTTAAGCTTCTATATTTCTGAATTTCTCCAGAACCTTTTCATTCTCCTACTTTTGTAGAGTCAAATCATGCATAAGCTTGCTTGGGACACATGTTGTTGAAGTATATTATGATGTTTTTTATGAAGAACTCGGCTCCGTACCTGCAACTGCAATAGGTAATACTAAAATTGGAATCATGGCAAGTTGTGTTGATTGTTCTTTCTCCTTAATAAAACCTTCAATTTTTTCCTCCATCTTCTTGATCTAAATGTTCTGCTCAATTATGAGTTTAAGCATTTCCTCTCTATTCTGTTCAGTTTCCTCTATCTCTTTGGTTTGGGGATCTTTTGTAGAAGGAAACTTTAGCAGCATTCGAAGAGCTGCAACATTTGCATTCTTCTTATTAAGAATATCTTCTACAACTTTAACATCCTTAGGATCATACCCAATATTAATTACAATATCTTCTAATGACTTTAACTTATTGTCTTTGGCGAAAGAGGAATTTTTTTTTTATCTTCAATAGTGATTGTAAATTTGAAAAATTTGTTCTTAATTTGGACAATTTCATGGAATTGTTAGTCATGGTAGAGAAAATCGTCTCTCCTGACTGTCTGTGCATGTCCATCTGGTCTACGAGATGAATCAGAAGGAGCTTTGGGAAAAGGGACTTGGACCTGTAGAAAATCCATCTGCATCCCTCCCTTTTCACTGTCAAAAGTTGTCAACAACCTATGCTGTCATGTAGAGGTCTGATTCCAAAAATGACTGTAAACATTGGCCTTTAGAGATTCATTCTTTTGTTTGATCTCTAAGAATTTAGAGAAAATGTTTTGATCACCTTGTTCATTGGTTCCTACTGATTAAATAATATCCACGAACTCTTGTGAAGCTAAAGAAGATGATGGAACATTAGGAACACTTCCCTCTGTTGCTGTAGAAACTTCTGTATGACCCAAATCAATGATCTCTGGCTCTTTTTGGCTTTTCTCAGTAGAAATGGTGAAATCAATCTTATGATTCTTCTGCTGGATTATGAATTCCTTGGAAATGTTTGCTGAAGATGATGGTTCTTCTCTAGGCCTTTTCTGTTGCTTGTCTTGGGAGATAGGAGTCTACAGAGTGGATGTAGAAAGAATATGTTCCTCTGCCTCTTACAATGTGTTCTCTGCCATTGATCATGGTTCATGAATTTCTAAATCTCAGGCCTAGGTGTATGATTGTAGGGAATTATTTTCAGCTTGACCCTCAAGTTTGAAATAATGTTGAATGGATCATAGGACCAAGTGAAGCTTGGATGGAAGTTCATCTTCTTGAGGATAACATCTGCTTCAATCTTTATTGGCTTGGTATTGCATACGAAAGAACCTACTTTAGTTTTTATCTTGAAATAATATTTTATTTTACCTGAAACAAAGTGCAATTAATCCATGTTAATCATATTTCTAATATATTCCAGAGAGAAAATTCTCATTGGAACATATTCGAACAACTTATAAGGTGCTAGTTCACAACCATACACCCTGATATCTGTGTAATTCTAGTAAAGATACTAGTCTCTAGTTTTAACTTGATCACTTAGATGGAGTATTATTTTGATGTCTGAGCCAATCCTAGGATGATTCTGGCTACTTAAAAGTTGGGAAACTGGATGAATGAAGGAACCAATGGAATCTGCAAATGAAAACTCAGTTGAAATGGATCTAACCAATTGAGTCTAGTGAATAACTGACTGATTAACACCCTGATCATCCTACTTATGAAATGTAATTGGAAATGAATCCCCTTGATGAAAAATAAATATGTGAACTAGTATAGAAGTGTACTTGATCATCCCTTAAGTTGTTAAATTCATTATTTTTTCACGCATATTATTAGCCAAGAACTGGATGTAATTGTACATGAATGCTGGTTGACTGTCTTTAGAGAAAATGGAAATATGACCAAGAATTGACTCATCCACTATTCTTTCATTTAGATAGCCTAAAAAATAGGAAATTAAAGAAATAATGTATGTGGTGGCTTCAAGGAACATGGAGGATGGGTAAGGAGGGTTCTTCTTTGGAAGCTCAACATCATCTAGAAGAAAAGTTTCAAATATCTGTGCTCTCTGAGGAAAGGTCAATTTGTGATATAAATCCATGAGGGAAACTTGGGAGAAATGGTTGAGGGAATTAGTATGTGGGATAAGAAACATTTTATTTATGGTCTCTGGAGTGATATAAATAAAAAATTTTACATTTTGAGCTACCATAGTCCTTTTAATGGGATCATACCTAGCTTGACACGAGGTGACTAGGTCAAGGAATTCATGGATTTGAGGAAATGTGTACAGAAGTAATAATGTTTATCAGAGCTTAAATTCATCATGTTTGTACAAATAATTATGTTTTAGCCACATATGCAATTCATAGAGCTCAAATTCGCACTCAATGTCTATGATGTTGAAGAATTGATTGGATAATGGGACATGGTCAAGATCTATCAGGGAAGACACATTAGGAATTTCCTCAGTGACTGGTTTTTGACCTTTTCCTTTGGGATCCATCGACCTGTAGAGAAAAAAGAAAAGGGAAAATGTCTCTATTAAATTGATAACAGATGGAAAGGCAGTCTCTGCAAGTCAAATTTTGTTGACAGGGCTATAGATGATGGAGTTTTTAATTAGAATTATCTCTCTGTAAACCTCCAATTTTGACAGAATAACAATTGAATCAAAGGGGGATGAAAGGAACGAGATATTTTTATTTATAATGTGCTTGGATTAAATTTATGGGGATGACTGCTGGAGAAAGGACCATGGAGGTTAAAGTATAAAGGTAATGGAGCGGGTGACAGTGAAATCGGCTGAATAACGGTACAGGAGCCGGTGTAATGGGATGACAGACTGCAATGGTAAGGGAGTGAACGTAACAAGATAGTACAAGTGGCAGGAGGTGATTTAGCATTGGGAAATGGTTGTTGGAGGAAAGTCACAGATCTATTGGCGGGAGTCAAAGCAGCCATTGGGAGGAAGGCAAATTTCAGAGGGGGTAGGCGATGGTAAGCAGTATTGAGCGGGGTTGGGGGGGTGTAAAATGATGAGGGAGAGACACATAGGCAAGGGGCCCACTAAAAAAACCATTTTTTGAACACCCCCCACCCCTTGTTTATGAGAAATGGGAAAGGGGAGTGCAAAATCCTTCCCCGCCGTTGATCTGGTCAAGGAAGATATCCAATGTTCAGATCTGCTCGAACTTTAACACAAAATGAAAAAAACAACTTTGTTGCTTATGGCCTTTAGAATAAAATCAAATATGCGCTTTATTGCAAATAATCAATTAACTGCTTAATGAAGCGATTAACACTAATAAAACCTAATTTAACTCTTAATATAATTTTTGGCGCATTTGAACAAGCTGCCATTAACTTTCCTAAGTTTAATGTATAAATTTAAATATCTTTGATCATGTTTAAGTTGTGTGATAAAAAACAAAAAATTATTGAGTTGTGGCATCCTAACAAGGTGCACACAACTTTATTTTCTTTTTATTTGAAACTAAGCAATTTTATTTATGTTATTGCTTCAAACTATGCCTAGCATTTTCAGAATTTTTGCCTTCATTTTTAAAGCATCTAATCCTATCATTTTCTGATATTATTATTTTATTTCTCATGAGTCCTAACATTTTTTATTTATTTTTGATCTATTCATATCCAAACCTAACAGTTTTAAAATTTTCCGTTTTCTTCTAAAAAGTCTAACTTATCAAAACAAGAAATGTTACAACGTCGAATCCAACAGGGGACTGCTTCCTCATGCAGGATGCAGAGAACTAGAAGATCCAAGTGCCTTCTCCTAGAGATAATGGAGTATTTGTTTAGAAAACAAACATACTTGAATATAAAACCAACTGGTATATATACAATGATAAATGTGTGAATCACCCTTCAACATCTTCAGTACTGAATGTAGTACTTCAGATTATATCTTCCATTGATTGGAAATGAAGAAAAATGTCCTTCCAAGTTCTGCTAGATGAAAGTATTATTACCCTTGACTTCTGCAATACTAAAAGGTCCAAACCAGAGGTTGTCAAAATTTCCATGTTTTCCTCTTTCTTCCCTCCTAGCATCCCATCTCAATACCAAATCTCCTTCCCTCAAATCTCTTTCTCTAGCTTTTCTATCAAAGAGAATTTTCATTTTGTTCTAGTATTTCCTGAGCTTGTACTGGATTTCATCCCTATTTTCATTAATTTCAATAATCTGATTGATTCTCCTAGAAAAATCATCAGGTTCTTCATTAACTTCTTGCAAAAATTTCAAAACAGGGAAAGCTAGATTTGTAGGAAAAATTGCTTCTTTACCATTAACCAACTGAAATGGAGATTTGTCTGTAGATCTGTTTGGAGATATCCTATTAGCCCAAACTATATAAATGAGATGATTGTCCCATTATTTTTATTATCTTCTAATGTATTTTTGATAACTTTGACCAAACTCTTATTTGATGACTCTACTAGACCATTACCCTGTGGATAGTAAGGAACATAATGATGCAACATAATTTGATATATTTGAAAAAATTCAATCATTTTTCACATTACTAAATTCCGCTGCATTATCTGTTAATATTTTTTGAGGACATCCAAACCTAGAAAAAATGTTTTCTTCAATAAACTCGATGATTACAATGTGTGTGGCATTTCTAACTAGAATGGCCTCCACCCATTTGGTGAAGTAATCTGTTGTAGTTAGTATCCATCTATGCTGGTTTCTTGATGTTGGATAAAATTTCCCCTAGGAAATCAAATCCCCACTATAAGAAATGTGTTGAAACTAATACCAGAACCAAAGGAAATGCTGCTATTTTTTTACTTTCCAACAAACATTTGACATGGAGTACAAATCCTAAACTTTTCTCCTACCTGTGCAAACATAGTAGGCCAATAGAATCCCACTCTCCATATTTTATATATTGTAGCTTTCTATACATAGTATCCACCACATATCCCTGCGTGAAATTGTTCAATAATTCCTTTTGTTTCACTTTTTGTCAAGAAAATAAAAAGGATATTTAGTGGATCCTTCCAATATAAATTTGCATTGATGATACAATACTTTATGGCTTTTAACTTTAGTGTCTTACACTGATTCTTTGAAAATTTAGAAGGACACTCAAAGTTAATAAGAAAATGTACAATATCAGAATATCATTCTGATAGCAAGAATTTTTCATCAATATAAACAAGAATTGATTGAATTGAAGATGAAGGTTCTTGTGTATTCTTCCGTTCTGAATCTTTGGAAGGTTCTTGTGGATTCTCCCATTCTTCATTTAGAGAAGGTTCTTGTGGATTCTTCTCTTGAGAGTTTGGATAAGTTTCTTGTGGATTCTTCTCTGCTGAAATTTCAAAAACATAATTTATCCCCAAAATTTTACAATGGATGCAACTAAAATTTTAGCCAAACCTTAAAATTTTACCAACTTTGTAGTTTTGATACTAATATCAAATTCAAGAATTTGGGTAATCCATCTTCCTCTTCTCCCATCAGTGTTTGGTTGAGTTAGGACAATTTTCACATCACTGTTGGGAACATAAGTAGTAATGGTTGAGTGAAGGACATAAATCTTGAAGGATTTTAAAGCTTGGACTAAGGAATACGCCTGTTTTTCAATGATGTCATACTTAAGTTCTGCGTCTCTCATGAATTTAGTGAAAAAGGCTATAGGTTGATCATCTCCATCTTCATTCTTTTTCAAAAGGAAATCAACTAAATTGTTTTCAGAGGCAAAGGAAAATATGCTAAAGGGTTCAGAATAATTAGGGTTGGCTAAAGTTGGGGCTTCAGAAATGGTCTTTTTAATCTAGTAAAAATCTTATCTAGTTGGTATTGTCTACTTAACTTGATGATTCTTCTTTAACATATCAGTGATATCCTTAAATATTTCAACATAGTTAGGAATGAACATCCTCAGGAAGTTAATATTTCCAATAAAAGCTTGGATCTCCTTTTTTTTCCTTGGTAATGAAAGTTCTTGTACAACTGAAACCATTTTAGGATCAATTTCCACGCCTTCCTTAGTAATTATGTGGCCCAATAATTTCCCTTCTCTAATAGCAAACAAAGACTTCTTGGGATTGAGTGATATCCCAAATTTTCTACACCTACCAAAAACTTTCAGCATGTGTTTTAAATGTTTCTGATCTGAGTTATAAAACATAGTAAGGTCATCAAGATATATAAAAACAAATTTGTTTGTCTTACCCACAAAATATAAATCCATACCTCTCTGAAATGTTGCTCCAACATTTGTTAATCCAAAGGGAATTCTAGCATACATAAATGTACCCCAAGGAGTAGTAAAAGCAATCTTCTCTTTGTGTTCTGGAATCACCATTATTTGGTTGTATCGAGAGAAATCATCAAGAATTGAAAGTCTATTTTCACCTAAAACTGAAGCAACTGATCCATTTTGGGAAATGGGTAGTTGTCTTTTAAGGATGACTTGTTTAAGTTCCTTAAATCTATAGAAAGTCTGATTTCGCCATTCTTATTTCTAAGGGGAACTAAATTAGCTACCCAATCTGAGTATCTTAATGGAAATATGATTTGAGCATCAACTAACTTCTTAAGTTCTTTCTCTATGGTAGGGAGCAATACTGGATTGATTCTTGTTAATTTTTGTTTATAGGGTTTTGCTTCAGGTTTTAAAGGAATTTTATGCTCAATGAGAGGTGTATCATAGGATTTTAATTCAACATAAGACGAAGAAAAAACATTCTTGTAAGCTTTAAGAAGATTCAAATATTACATTTTTACTTCTTGAGGTAGAGATGCAGAGATTTTAATGTTCTTGATATCTTCAGGTGTTCCAATATTAGATTCTTCAATATCCTCTTCAGGTGAATTTGCTATTGGATTCTTGGGAACATCGTTTTGGTCAAATAACTTTTCTAGAGGGACTAGACCTTTGGGAATAAAGTTGTTTGACAACTAAATGATATTATGGTCAGCCATTTTTGAATTTAAATAAGAAGTTTCATTTTCTTTATTGAGTTCATTTGTATCTGACTGATCTTCTTCAATTTGAAAAACAGAGAATTCATCAATAACTTGTATAAAATATTTTAATTGTTCATCATCCTCAAACATTTTCCAGTATTTAAGAATTTCAGGAATAGATGGCCTATATTTGACTTGAATTTGATATTGCAATTGCATTTGATCTAGAATTTTGAATGAACTAGCTGAAATAGCTAGGGATTCTACATGAATACTCTCATTTTTGGGGATAGATGTAATATTAAATGCATGAAAGAAGTTTTCCACTGAATCCCAGACCTCATTTATGTGAGATCTAAGTCTAGGATACTTTTTTTGGCAAATATTTCTAACTTGTTTGACTATGAGTTCTGAGTCACTGAAAACACTTAAATTCTGCACTTTAATACTTCTAGCTAACTCTAATCCTAGAAGAAAGGCTTCCTATTCTGCTACATTATTAGTAACATTAAAATCAAGTTTGCAGGGTTGAGTTATGTTTTCTTTTTTATGTGAAATTAATACAACACCAGTTCCAACTCCATCTTTTGAACAAGACCCATCAAAATATAGTTTACAAATATTAGTTTTGGTAGTTTTTGGGTTTTCTACAACATATTCAATTTCAAGTTGAGTATTATGCAAATTATTTGAAGATAATTGAAAACAACCAAAATCTTGGTCAAATTTATATATAGGATGGTTTCTAGCTTGATTGTCTTTACAAACAGTATGAATGAATCTGAATTCTCTATATAACCTAAGGTTTTCACCCCTATATACAAGAATTGTAGCAAAAGACATGTCCTTTTGAAGGCTTCCTCCTAGCTTGGAAACTACACTTTTTTACAGGTATTTGGGCTAATGTTACCACTAAGTCCTTTATGAGTCCTAGACATGGTACCCTTTTGGAATCAAAGGTATATAGGTCATGGTAAGATCGATTAATTTCCAAATTTAGTTTATCCATAATAACCTTCGACATAAGGTTATGCGAGGCTCCAGAATCTAACATGCAGTTATATAGTAAGGAATAATGTGCTTTCAACGTAACATAGAAAGGTGACACTGTTTCATCTATCATGTCTGAGCTTAGACCAAATACTACTGAAGGTTTTTCATCTTGTAGACTAATTACATCCCCTTCAGCATCCACACTTGAATCTTGAATCCATTTTGTAACTTTATTTTTGTATCCATGGTTCTTTCAAAGCTTTGATAATGGGATAGGAATTTTGACTCTCTCTAATTCCCTTTCAACATTAAAAGTTGTTAAAATAGTTTTATCAATTGAAGTGGTATCAATTGGTTGATTTAAAGTTTGAATGGTTGTTGTTTGGGTTTCAACAGATTTTATCTGTGGTTCAATTATAACAGGATTTTTAGGAGGCCTTCCAGGGCCTGCCCTTGGTCTTAAATCATACCTCCTATTTAGTTCTGCAATTAAGAGTCCAAAGGCTTGATATTTAGACACTTGAGAATTGTATTGATCCTCTTAGGAAGTTTGATTTTGAGGAATAAGGACAATAGAATTTTGAACAGAAGTATTGTCAATATTGTTGATATCTTCAGTGATCATAAGGGTACTATCATCAGGTTTATTTTCATAAATCAACAAAGGAGGTGGAATTTGATGATCATTACTAAGTCTTTGAAGAATTTGAAGCTGAGGAGATTTCTTAAATTGTGTTTGAGTTTGAGTTTTAGGTCTAGAAACAGTTTGTTGAATTGTTCTTGGTTGAGTTTCAATTTTAGAATTCCTATTAGAAAGGTTCCTCAGTAATGAATTTATCTCATATATTTTTTTATCTTCGTTTTTAGACTTCGAAGAAGAAGCAACTTCTTTATTAGCTTTCATCTTCCTCTGAGCCTTTTCAGTTTTGGCTTTAAGTTTAGATGAAACAAATCTATTAGCTTCAACTTCAATGGAAATAGTTTGGATATCTTCTAAATTATGAGATGTTTTTTCCCTAAGAATTACTACAAAGTCATCTTCAAAAGATTTGGAAAACCTAACCTTTGCTGCTGCTATTGGTGGTTTACAATCAACAAGCACTTTTTGATAGAGTTTGTTAAATCTCTTAATGAAGTCAGACACTGGTTCACCGTAGATTCTTTTGAGTTCTTCAAATTCTGTCAAAAAATATATAGGATCCTTTTGAACACCCCAATGATACTTAAATATAGTGGTCAGTTCTTCCTAACTTCGAATAGAATATGCCCTCAATTGTCTAAACCATATCCTAACATTTCCTTCTAGGGTTTGAAAAAATAATCTCATATATACATTTTCATATTCAATATTTATATTGTGAGCAATGTCTAAGAATTTTGCTAAATGATATTTAGCAGATAACCGGTCCCCCCATTAAAAATTGGAGCACGTTTCAAGTATCCATCAAGAAAATTGTTTACTATGTTTGGAAGTTGTAAAGCAACATATCTTGCTTGAAAAATAGGTTGAAACCCAGCCATACCTTGT
Source organism: Pinus albicaulis (assembly GCA_034641835.2). NCBI lineage: Eukaryota > Viridiplantae > Streptophyta > Pinopsida > Pinales > Pinaceae > Pinus > Pinus albicaulis. Next base: position 1,607,697,037 of record CM076581.1, read on the forward strand.
GATGAAGATGAAGAGGAATCTATGGTGGTTGTTGTCAAAGATGATGTTGTAGAAGATGGAGGTGAAGATGGAGGGGTAAAAGAAGGTGGTGGAAGAAGTAAAGTTGAAGTTCTTCTTAAATATTTCAAAGGTGTACGAATGACCAAATTTTTTACCTATATTTATCCTTCTTTACGTTCAAATAATGGATTTGAATATAAGGAGAAAAGATCTTCTAGTTGAGCAGAAGTAGATGGAAAATAATAAGAATTTGGAGAAATGAAATCAGCAGGTTTGAATTTAGGTAAGTGAAAATTCAATTCTTGTTCTAATTTGGGAGATTTAGAAGATTCTTCAGGTATTTGATATGATTCTAATGAATGATCCAAAAGATAATATTGGAAATCAACGCCTTTATAGATCAATTTATGCACCCTAGGTGGTATATCTCCTGAATTTAAAGGAATGGGTCCAGATCTAAAAGGATCAGTGACTGAAGTGGCCTTCGATTGAGGAGGAATAATATAACAACTGGTTTGAAGTCTTCTTCTTGAAGAGGCTTGTTTTAACAGTCTCTCTGGATTTGAAAAAGGTAAAACAATCTCAGAATTAGAGTGAGAGTTGGTATGTATTGAGGGAGCTAGCTTTGGGTTATATGAAATTGCCACATTAAATATTTTAGCCTTACTAGTTCTTTATTCACCTTTAAAGAAATAGGTATATCATTGTCCCACGGAAAATGGATTAAATTTCGTATCCATGACAATGACGCTAGTTTGATGTTGTCCTCTGAGATAATTCTAGGTCAATTAATTATGCCAAAGCATCTAGAATATTTTGTTTGTTTTAAAAGGGGTTTTTGGATGACCAATGTATTGAACAAATAATAAGCAGATGTTCTAAAGTTTTGATATTATTAAGTATTAAGAAATTTTTTTTTCCTTTACTTCAAAAACTTTTATTTAATTTTTCATATGTGAAGGAAGAAATCGTAAGAAAATATGACTAACTAAATATCTAGATTAAATGTTTAGTTTATCATAAGTATGAAAGGATGACAAAAAATGTTTACAACTTAACAAAATATATTTAACATTATGAAGAATATTGAACATTAATTGATGTAGAGGGATTTATACAGACTGATAGTCTAATAAATCAATCTTTAAATTGGATTATAAATTCAGAGAATTTAAGATAGACTGAAACATAGTTTTCTCTTACCTACTTATCTTCATAAAACTCAAATATATGCAGAAAACATAACAAAATGAATAGTAGAAAAACTTACAAGGAGAAAAACTGATTGAAACAAATCGAGAATCCTTTTATTAATCATCAATGATCAAAAGGTATTGAAATTTTTCTTACAAGTGCTCATAAAAGGGTGCAACCCTTAATACCTCGAATGGAGAGTTATTTATATTAATTTATATCTATTAGAAGTATCTAAACATATTACAAAAATAATATCATATTATAGGAATACAAAAACTACCGAGTCGATTTGTTATTGACTTTGAGGAAGTGGTTGATGATGTGGCCCCAAAATGTTCTGCTTTGCTAACATGTTGTTGCAGATGAAAGTTATTCGATAGTGTCACACAAGTGATCCCATCTTTCCTAATTTGTTATATCTAGATTAACTAATGTTCTGAAAAATTCATATACTTCAGTGTATCTCTCAAAATTAGGCTTATTCATAAAGAGATGTTTGAATTCATGCTTAATTATTAAATCTAAATCTAAAGCCTCAAGAAAATATTTTCTTGTCAGATGACCTTTGATTCCTGCAAATTTGGCTTTGTCAATGGAAATTGTGTAATTTTTTTTGCAGTATTCCTCCAAGATGATCAATCTATAATTGGGAGCTACTAGTCCAGGAAATCCTCTCTGATTTAGCAGGTTGAACATGAAATGAAATCTTTGGAAAACAATGTCCAAAGTTTGACACTTGGTTTCCAACTGATTTAATAGATTCTTCTTGTGCAAAACTTTTTTGATCTCTAGAATGGTCTATGTTCTGTCTATGATGTTAATTTGTTCTAATTCTTCTCTACTTTTGCAATTCATCACTTTAATCATGTCTAAGGCCTTGACTAGTTTCTGCTTAAGTGCTGCCTTTTCCTTCTCAATGATTGCTTTTCATTTATTGATGAGTTCTTCTTGTTCAAAAATGATCTATACTGAGGGCCATAGTTTAGTCATAACTTGATTTTTTTCTCTACAAATGTTTTCCTTGGCTTGGGCCAAGGTATCTGCCATTAATAGGTCACTCTCTAACTTCCGAAATTTCTCTGCTAATATGTGATATTTTTGCATCTCTTCCATGTACATGGTGTCATTATTTATCTTCTAAGATTCTAGATTGCTGAATTTCTTCGGAATATTTTCATTCTCTTGCTTTTGTAGAGTCAAATCCTTCATAAGCTTGCCTGGGTCACTTGGTGTTGATGTAGATTCTGCTGTTGTTGATGAAGAACTTGGTTCTGTACCTGCAACTGCAATAGGTACTACTGAAATTTGAATCATGGCAAGTTGGGTTGAATGTTCTTTTTCCTTAAGAAAACCTTCAATTTTTTCCTCCATATTCTTGATCTGAATGTTCTTCTCAATGATGAGTTTGAGCGTTTCCTCTCTATTTTGTTCACTTTCCTCTATCTCCTTGGTATGGGGATATTCTGTAGAAGGCAACTTAAGTTTCTTTCGAATAGCTAGCATATCCACATTATTCTTCTTAAGAATATCTTCTATAGCTTTAAAATCCTTAGGGTAATACCCAATCTTAATTACAATATCTTATAATGACTTTAAATTATTGTCTTTGGCTAAAGAGAATAGTTTTTGAATCTTCAATTGTGACTGTACATTTGGAAAAGTTGTTCTTAATTTAGAAAATGGCATGGCGATGTTAGTCATGGTAGAGAAAAGCATCTCTCCTGACTATCTATGCATTTCCATCTGGTCTATGGGATGAATATGATTTGCATCAAATGAGAATATATTTTTCTTGTAATCAGAAGGAGCTTTGGGAAAAGGGACTTGGGCTTGTAGAAAATCCATATGAATCCTTCCCTTTTCACTGTCAAAATCTATCAACAGCCTATGCTGTGATGTAGAGGTCTGCTTCCAAAACCGACTGTAAAGATTGGCCTTTAGAGATTCATTCTTCTATTTTATCTCTAAGACTTTGAAGAAAATGTTTTGATCACCTTGTTCATTGGTTCCTACTAATTGAATAATATCCATGGGCTCTTGTGAAGCTGAAGAAGATGATGGAACATTAGGAACACTTCCCTCTGCTGTTGTAGAAATTTTTGCATCACCCAAGTCAATGATCTCTGACTCTTCTTGTCTTTGCTGAGTATAAATGGTGAAATCAATCTTCTTCTTCTTCTGCTCAATTATGAATTCCTTGGAAATGTTTGGAGAAGATGATGGTTATTCTCTAGGCCTTTTCTGTTGCTTGTCTTGGGAGATAGGAGTCTGTAGAGTGGATGTAGAAAGAATATGTTCCTCTGCTTCTTGCAATGTGTTCTCCACCCATTGATCCTAGTTCATGAATTTCTAAATATCAGGCCTAGGGGTATGATTGTAGGTAGTTGTTTTTAGTTCGACCCTCAAGTTTGAAATAATGCTGAATGGATCATAGGACCAAGTGAAGCTTGGCTGGAAGTTCATCCTCTTGAGGATTTCATCTTCTTCAATATCTGTTGACTTGGTATTGCATATGAAAGAGCCTACTTTAGTTTTGATCTTGAACTGAGATTTTCTTTTCCCTAAAATAAAGTGAAATTCGTCCCTGTTAATCATTTGTCTAATATATTCCATAGATAAAAGTCTCATTGGAACATATTTTGGCAGCTTATAAGGTTCCAGTTCACAACCATACACTCTATTCTCTGTGTAATTTTGGTAAAGATACCAGTCTCCAGTTTTAACGTGATCACTTAGATGGAGTATTGTTTTGATGTCTAAGCCAATCTTAGGCTCATTCTAGCTGCTTGAAAGTTGGGAAACTCGATTTATGAAGGAATCAATGAAATCTGCAATGAAAACTCAGTTGAAATGGATCTAACCAATTAAGTCCAGTGAATAACTGACTAATTAACACCATGATCATCCTGATTATGTAATGTAATTGGAAATGAATCCCCCTGCTGAAAAAGAAACATGTGAACTAGTACAGAAGTGTACTTGAACACCCATTGAGTTGTTAAACTCATCATTTGCTCATGCATATTATCATCCAATAATTGGTTGTAATTGTACATGAATGATGGATGGTTGCTTTTAGATAAAATGGAAAAATAAACAAGAATTGACTCATCTGCTATTTTGTCATTTGGATAGCCTAAAAAATAGGAAATTAAAGAAATAATGTGTCTGTTGGCTTCAAGGAACATGGAGGATAAGTAAGGAGGGTTCTTCTTTGGAAGCTCGACATCATCTGGAAGGAAATTTTCAAAGATCTGTGCTCTTTGAGGAAAGGTCAATTTATGATATAAATCCATGAGGGCATCTTCGGATAAATGGATGAGGGAATCAGTATGTGGGGTAAGAAGCATTTGATTTATGGTCTATGGTTTGAAAGAAATCAGAATTTTTGCATTTTGAGCTACCACAATCCTTTTATTGGGATCATATTGTTGGGTATGTGTTATATTATTTCCACGATTAGTCGCATGTGCAGGGGGGTGACAAGAACACTTGTACGTTGCGTCAGGCGCAACAGGGGGGCCGGTAACTCCCCTTGTTTGAGGTTTGGGACAGCGCCCCAGATATATATTTTTTTGGACCCTATTTTTCGGTGGGTGTACTTTCCCATGGTTTTGTGCATGGGCTTGCACATGGTGTTTGGGCATGATGGTTTTTGACCCCTGTTATTTTGTAGATCCGGACAAGGGAACTATGGTTATGTTCTAATCCAGGGTTAATGGATTGGGGTTTGCGAATGCTTTGACATGTATATATATGTGTTGTAACAATAAAAGGAATATAATGTAAAATTAAGGTAGTAGTCCCGATTTAGGATCCAGCGGAAAATCTCTGTGTATATTTGTTTTATGTTTTATTCTCTTGTTATTGTTTATTTTCTATTTTTTAAGATTCATTTGCAGATAATTTCTGTACAGGGTTAAAACCTACATTTGGTATCAGAGTTGTTTTGGATTCAATCAGATGCCTTTGCTGCTGAGGGGTTTTTTGCTCAGGCCTGTGGTAGACCTTGTTTAGTGGGAGATCTGCGAGATTGATTCTTATAGTGAAAGAAGATGGCAAGCAGTGGAAAGATAGAGATCGAGAAATTTAATGGTCAGAGTTTTGAGTTGTGGAAGCTCAAGATGGAGGATCTCCTGGTGGATAAAGATCAGTGGATCACGGTATATCTGGGTACTAAACCAACGACATTGTCTGATGAAGACTGGAAGAAGTTGGATCAAAAGGCAAAGAGCACAATATGGTTATGTGTCTCAGATTTAGTATTGTTGAATGTATCTGGGGAAGCAACGGAAAATTTTTGTGGGACAACCTAGGGATTTTGTACCAATCTAAGTCTCTGTTGAATAAATTGTTCCTACAAAAAAATTTTTATAACCTGAGGATGAAGGATGGAGACTCGGTGACAGAGCATCTAAACGCCTTCAATACTGTGGTAAGTTAGCAGTTATCTGTTGATATTAAAATCTTAGATGAAGATAATTGCATCAGTTTGTTGTGTTTTCTACCAGATTCGTGGGACAGTCTGGTTATTGCAATAGGTAGCAATACAACTACCTTGAATTTTGATGACATAGTCTCAGCCTTATTGTCGGAAGAAATGAGATGGAGAAATATGGAGGGCCAGAATGGAGATGCTTTATCTGTACGAGGAAGGTCCTAGAACAGAAACAAGAATAAGGTTTTGAGTGGAATATCTAAATCTAGAGGGAGATCTAAATATCTAGGAAAGTTTATAGAGGTGTGCTGGAAATGCAGAATGGAAGGGCACTACAAAAAGGACTGCAGATCTAAAGATCTTGATAAAGGAAAGGGATATGATGATTCTCCTTCTGTAGAGGCAAAAACCACCTCGGATGAAGGTGGGGGTGTGTATTTGGCTTCTTCTTCAAATACACATGTAGATCATGAGGCATGGTTGATTAACTGAGGTACATCCTTTCACTTCACTCCCCATAGGGAGTGGCTATGCAAATATGATAAGTATGATGGTGGTGATGTCTTCTTAAGGGATGATAGGAAGGAAAAAAAATTTGGACTTGAAAAATTCAAGCTGAAGCTACAAGGTGGAAGGATTAGAACACTTCTTAGTGTTTTTCATATTCCTGCATTGGCCATAAATATGATTTCTGTAAGCAAGATGGATGATGTAGATGTAAAAATAGTGTTCGAGAAAGATACCTACAAAATGGTTCAGGGAGCACTGGTATTAATGTATGGAGTTTGCATTCGAACTCTATACAAGCTTCAGGGTAGCACTGTTATTGATGGGTGAAATAGTTCTGTGGTTCCTGAAAGTGGAGCGGAAAGCCTAGCGGTCTCTGGAGAAAATACCATGCTATGGCATCAAAGGCTTGGAAATATTGGAGAGAAGGGCCTTCAGATACACCATGGAAATGGTATGGTAGAAGGTATGTCTAATTGCTCTCTGGATTTCGATTTATATGAACATTGTGTATATGGGAAGCATATTCGGGTGAGTTTTACTTCTGGTGCTAAGAGGGCGAACAAGATATTAGAGCTTGTGCAAAGTGATGTGTTTGGACCTCTGTCAGTTCCATCACTGGGAAAATTTGTGTATTATGTCTCATTCATAGATGAATTCTCAAGGAATACATGGATATATTTCTTGAGGAAGAAATCTGAAGTTTTCGAAAGATTTAAAGAATTTAAGGCTCTGGTGGAAAACTAGACAGAGAAGAAGATAAAGGTGTTGAGGACAGATAATGGTGGAGAGCTTTGTAAGAAGGAATTTGAAGAATTTTGTAAGAAGTGTGGTATAGCACGACAGAAGACTAATCCATACACACCTCAGCAAAACAGAGTTACAAAAAGAATGAACATAACTCTGATGGAAAAGGCAAGAAGCATGCTTAATGGTACCGGGTTAGGACAAGAATTATGGGTAGAAGTAGTGGAGACTGCATGTTACCTGGTTAGAAGATCACCTTCATCAGCGTTGGAGGATAAGACTCCACATGAGGTATGGACTGGAAAGAAACCCTCTCTTTCACATTTGAGGGTATTTGGATGTGATGCATATGTACATGTTCCAAAGGAGAAAAGACCAAGTTGGATACTAAATCTGAGAGGTGCATCTTTATTGGGTATAAGGATGGTTTAAAAGGTTACAAGTTTTGGAACCCAGAAACAAGGAAGGTTGTGTACAATCGAGATGTGGTGTTTAGAGAGGTGAAATATGTTGTTAAACATAGAGTCTTGCCAAAGGAACCTGAGAAGATAGAATTTGAGCTAAAGGAGGATGAATTAGACTCTACAACAGAAGAAAATTCAGAAGAGGAAGAGCCACAAACTCCAGCTATGAGAAGATAAGTTTGGGAAAGAAGGAAACCAGAAAGGTATAGTCCATCTACCTTCTGTTCAAATTTTTCTTTAATTATAACTGATGATGATCCCAGAACTGTCAGGGAGGAAGTAGATTCAGAGGATGGAAAACTCTGGAAGGAGGCCATGGTTAACGAAATGGCATCCTTGCACAAAAATGAGGCATGGGATCTGGTGCAGTTGCCGGTTGGAAGGAAGCTCATCGACAAAAAATGGGTATTTAAGAAGAAGATGAATATAGAAGGCAAGGTGGAGAGATACAAATCCTGATTGGTAGCAAAACGTTATTCCTAGGTGCTAGGAATTGATTTTGGTGGTATTTTTTCTCTTGTTTCCAAGGTTACTTCTATTAGATTACTTTTATCTGTTGCTACTGCCTTTGATTTTGAGGTAGAATAGATGGATGTGAAGACAACATTTACTCATGGGGATTTGGAAGAGGAGATATACATGAAGCAACCTGAAGGTTTTATGGTGAAGGGTAACAAAGAACTGGTATGTAGGTTAAAAACGTCTTTGTATGGGTTAAAACAGTCACGAAGGATGTGGTATCGGAAATTTCATACCTATATACAGGGACTTAGCTTCACCAGAAGAAAAGAGGATCACTGTGTATATTTTAAATTAATTTGTGGCCATGTTATTTATTTGGTCTTGTATGTGGATGATGTGTTGCTGATTGGAAATGACAAAGAAATTATCCAGGATTTGAAGACCCAATTGTTCTCCAAATTCGACATGAAGGATCTTGGTGCTGCAAACTATATTTTGGGCATGGAAATTAAGAGATATCAGACACATAGGAAGCTCTAGTTAAACCGAAGGAAGAATTTTGAGACAATATTGCAGAGGTTCAATATGCAGGATAGTAAACCGGTGAAGGTTCCTATTCCTGTAGGTGCAAAGCTATCTGTTGAACAGTGTCCCAAGACACAAAAATAAGAGGATGATATGTCCCATGTTCCATATGCAACTGCAGTGGGTAGCCTGATGTATGCAATGGTCTGTACTAGACCAAAAATTTCACATGTAGTGGGAGTATTGATCAAGTTTATGTCAAAACCAGGGAAGGAGCATTGGACAACAGTGAAGCGGGTTTTCAGATATTTGTGTGGCACTAATGATTATGGTTTGTGCTACTAGGGATGACCAGGATTGGATAGATTTTTGGACATTCATGGTTTTGTTGATGTAGATTCAGCTGGAGATCTAGACCAAAGAAGACCTACAACTAGTGGGTATGTGCTTAGCCTATTTGGAGGTGCAGTTAGTTGGATGAGTAAAAGACAGTCTATAGTGGCTCTTTCAACTACAGAGGCAGAATACATGGCAGCCACTCATGCAAGCAAGGAAGCAGTTTGGTTGCAGAGATTTTGTTCAAGTATAGGGTTAGTACAGAAATCTATAAGGATAGACTGTGGTAGCCAAAGTGAAATTTTCTTGGCTAAGAACCCTGCTTATCATTCAAAGACAAAGCACATTGATGTTCAATATCACTTTGTGAGAGATATGGCTGAGGATAAAAGGGTGTTACTGGTAAAGGTGGACACTTTGAATAATGTTGCAGATGCATTAATGAAGTCTACAAGCACTCAAAATTTCTCTTGGTGTAGAGAAAAAATGGGTGTTACAGAGTTGGACTAATGACTAAGCTCTCCTGTGGCCCCCTGTGGAAAGAAAACAACTGGGAGAATGTTAGGTATGTGTTATATTATTTCCACGATTAGTCGCACGCCCAAGGAGAACATGGGGGGGGGGGAGATAGCCCCACTTGTACGTTGTGCTGGGTGCAGTAGGGGGGTTAGAGGGGGGGCAGCAGCCCCCCCATTCAGGGTCCAGGGCAGCGCCCTAGGGAAAAAAAAACTTGGACCCTATTTTTCGGTGGGTGGACCCACCCATGGTTTTGTGCATGGGTTTTCACATGGTTTTGGGGGATGATGGTTTTCGGCCCCTGGTATTTTTTAGATCCGGTCAAGGGAACTATGGTTATGTTCTAATCTAGGGTTAATGGATTGGATTTTATGAATGCTTCACCATGTATATATATGCATTGTAACACTAAAAGGAATATAATGAAAAATCAAGCTGGTAGTCCCGATTTGGGATCCATGGGAAAATATCTATGTATATCTATTTTATGTTTATTCTCTCGCTATTGTTTTTTTTTTTTTTAAGATTCGTTTGCAGATAATTTCTGTATAGGGTTAAAACCTACACATACCTAGCTTGACACTAGGTTACTAGGCTAGGGAATTCATGGGTTTGAGGAAATGAGTATTGTTGTCGACAATTATTGTCCCTCCTAGAGACAGTCTAGAGTTGCCATAGACCAGTGCCTAGGACATATTATCATAGCAAGGAGCTCATAATATAGCTTGGGTGTCAATCCAAAAGGATCTCCTGCTATCTCTTGTAAAACAAGGAAATGGTTTTAAATGGGACCAGAACTTACAGAAACTGCCACAGGTAAAGTTATATTACAGAGACAAGATGCAAAGCTCCAACACAAAAACATCAGACAGTTAAGAGACAAATTACTGTAAGGAGGGCCGATTCAAATAATATGCCACAGAAATCAGATATCAGAAGATGTATGCAGTGAAGAAAGCATCGAGAAGATACTAGTTAACATGAGGCTGATACCCAGATACACAATAGAACCACATATGGGCTTATCAATCTAAGAATCCATACATGACAATGGCATTTTAAAAGCACCCTCCTCAAGCAACTAATATAGCAGAAAACATGGATGAAATGAATATGAAACAATATATCATGTCTGGGCCAATTTAAAGCGCTTGACTGATTCAAGTATGGGCATCAACTGGGATGAATCCTTACCTAAAGTCAGTGAGCCACTCGCATTCCACAATCATGATACAAGAAGAAGATATATGAAATGAAATATTGTATTAAGAACATAAAAGAAGTTGACATACTGTGAGATATCAAAGACCAGAATCCTCATTACAGATAGAACTCCTCCTCACTGAGACCCTACGGGCTCTGAGCCTTCATACTAAAGCTTTACAAAATGTATACAAAATGCCTTTTACTGCGCAATTTTCTGATGAAAATCTGGAACCTTTACAATGTCTTTTTTCTGAAGCTTTATAGGAGAAACAGTAAGTTCTAGAGAATGAGGTAGGTGAAACATTAAATTTGCCTAATTTGAACAAAATGGCGGAAATCTTCGCGCCCTTGCTGCTGAATTAAAATGCTATACTATAGGTACTCTGAGGCCAGCTTCATGAAGTAAATGCTGTAGGTGCAGATTCTTCCAGAGATAAGATATGCGAAATAAAATATGTAACATTATGTACTTTCCTGAGGGAAATATCTGTTGAAGTAAAACCTGGAGGATATGATTTTATGCACTTGTACTCTTTGCCTTCTGAATGCTGAATGGCTATTTAAAATCTCCGGCTTCAACCATCGAATTCCTTGCTCTCTGATTGTTATTCTTTGTTGCGAAATTAATGTCTTCAGCTGCCGGAGTCTTCCTTTTGAATTTCCCTGAGGGGTTTGATAAATTCCAACTCTGCTTCATTAAATAAGAGTCTTATCGACAATATCTCCCCGGATCTTTGCTTCATCATTCTGCATCTGATAGATGGTCCTTTGGAATACTCTCGACCTCTGCGATAGGGGCAGTGAATTACAGTAGTTCCTTTTCAATATAAACTTGAAAAACCCCACAAATACGTTAGAGAAAGCAAAACACGGGGATGGTGGACATGGCGGAACGATAAAACCATGTAGGGTGGTGGGAACACAGTGGAACAGGGGTGGACAAGCCGGGCGGAGATGAGATATACGGTGGAACAACGATAAATGAACGTAGCTGGAGACAAGTGGCTTAAACCTTGGAACATGACACATAGACAGAGCATATGAATGGTGTAGGAGAATGCAAATGCCATGTGGGCGTACGAAAAGCTAAGCGGAAGGGACAATGTGGAGTCGGACTTAGTCAATCGGGGAATTTCAATACAGACCGTTCGATTTTGAAGTATGATCTACGGCTACCAATGCATCGAGGGAAATGGAACGGTGAGCCATGGGCGCGATACACCGGGCTTAACTCATGCATAGATTCTGAGCACGATGACCGTCGGATGATGCTTTGTAAATTAGACAACTCACGTAGATTTCGTTGTACGTCCATTGACCGAACAGTAATGTGCGAAATGGAAGCAGTTTTGGGACGTACAGAGGGACACTTGTCGCGCAGCGTATGGAATCGCTGGCCGAAGGGGGAATACCACCTACCTCGGATGAGCGGTGCGAAATAATCAGCCGGTTTTGAAGGCGCGAGGACCACCAAAGCGGATGGGACTATGGGCCGTCGATTTATGTTTAATCGGATGGCACGGAACGTGCCCGATGGACATGTGCGTTAGGCGCCTTTCAGACTTAGCACTCAGTCATAGGCCTTGGTCATGTGGATAGTAAGATGCAGGGGGCTGCGGTTAAAGGGGCTAGATCTCTTATGACTTCAGATACGCGCCTGTAGTGTTTTCTGATGCGTTTTCAGGGGGCGGGATAGGAAACAGTCAGCAAAATGAATGCATTAAGCCAGGATAGGGAACTTGAAGGTTTAAGGGGAATTGAAGACCACAAATTTGAATGAGGGGCTGACGTGGACAACATCTCGGCTCCAACTGGGGACGACGCGTTCACCCCTGGACGTGTCGAGAACCTGCAGACCATCTGATCATTTTATGCGAACTCTGCTCTTCGACCCTTCTGCATTTCTCTTCATAACTTATCAGCGCACTCATCAAGCCACAATTGAAGAAAAACTTATATACAATATGGTACATTAGGCTTGCTCTGCCTGGATCAAAATTGAAAATATGGCTTAAGAAATTGGCCAGTTACAGGGGAGTCCAGCAGATCACCCTGTAAGTTCTCCAATATGAACGTATTGTTACTTCTTTGTTCAACTATTTTGAAGGGACTAAACCAGAGGGGATCAAATTTGGCATGTTTTTCTTTTTCAGCCCTTCGTACGTCCCATCTGAGCACTAGGTCACCAATCTGCCATTTTCTATCCTTTGCATGCTGATCAAAGATGTTTTTCATTTTCTCCTGATATTCAGCTAACCTTTGATTCACCCGGCCTCGTGTTTCCTCCAACTCCACCAATTGATTAATTCTTCTGACCATACCATCAGGTTCTTCCTGACTTTCTTGCATGAAACTTGCAACTGGCAAAGCTATCTGCACAGGAAACACAGTTTCTCGTCCATATACTAGTTCATAAGGGGATTTTCTAGTTGCTCTCTTGCTGGTTATTCTATTTTCCCATATAGAAAATTTCAATTGGGAATCCCAATTCTTTTGATTTTCATTGATTGTTTTCTTCAAGGCCCTCACCAGAGTTTTGTTGGAAGATTCTGCCAAGCCATTCCCCTGTGGGTAATAAGCTTTGGAGTGATTCAATGTGATATTATACTGCTGGCAGAAATTTACAAATTTTGCAGACTTGAAGGCCTGTGCATTATCAGTTACAATCCTAGCAGGACAACCAAACCTGGATATAATGTTTTCTTCCATGAACTTGATTATCACACTATCTATGGCATTTCTCGCAGTTATGGCTTCCACCCATTTTGTGAAGTAATCTGTGGCAGTTAATATCCATTTATGTTGGCCACTTGAAGGAGGATGTATCTCTCCTATAAAATCTATTCCCCACTGTTGAAAAAGTTCATTTACATGGACTGGAATTATGGGTAGAGCTGCTAACTTTTGTCTTTCTCCAAACGTTTGGCACTTATCACATGCTCTGACCCAAGTAAAAACATCCCCAAACAATTTTGGCCAATAGAAACCTGCTTTCAGTATTTTATGAGTGGTGGCTCTCCAACTGTAATGGCCTCCACAAATTCCCTCATGGAATTCTATCATTACATTTCCTAATTCATCTTCTGTGAGGAATAATAATAGTATGCCTGAAGGGTCTCTCCAATATAACTGACCGTTGGCAACTATGTACTTTTGTGATTTTAATCTCAAAGCCCTGTATTTTGATTTATCACAGCTGGGTGGACAGCTGATTGTCAAAAGATACTCTACTATTTCTTTATACCAAGGACTAGTGAGATATTTTATATGTGCTTTTTGGGTGGCTACCTCCAGTCCTTGCTGTTCTTTTCCATTTTCAGATTCTTCATTTAAAAGCATAGACATATTTATGCCCAGTGCTTGGTAGTTAGATTCTGATAAGATTCTTGCTAGCCCCTGTCCTTTGATCAACTTGGTAGGACGAATATCTAGATCGTACTCCTGTATTTTAGCAATCCATCTCCCTCTTTTTCCTTCACTGTCTCCCTGAACCAAAATGTCTTTAACAGCTGCAGTAGGGACATATGCAATAATATGAGACTGCAAAACATACGTTCTAAAGGCTTTGAGGGACTTCACCAGGGCATATGCCTGCTTCTCTAATATGTTGTACTTAAATTCTGCATCGTGCAATACCTGACTGAAAAAGGCTATTGGTCGTTCATATCCTTCTTCATTTTTCTATAACAAAACTCCAGCTACTGTATGAGGTGAAGCAAAAGAAAAGATCATAAATGGCTTTGTATAATCAGGTCCAGCTAATACAGGAGCTTCAGAAAATGCATGTTTTATCCTAGTGAATGCTTCTCTGGATTCTTGGGATCATTTCACCTCATTATTCTTCTTCAGCATATCATTTATATGCCTAACTATCTCAGCATAGTTAGGAATAAATCTTCTCAGGAAGTTTATCCGGCCTAAAAATACTTGTACTTATTTCTTGTTTCTAGGAAGAGGAATACTATTTATCGCTTCTACTCTTTTAGGATCTATTCTCACCCCATCTTTAGCTACAATATGTCTCAAAATTTTGCCTTCCTCTAATGCAAATAAAGACTTTTGTGGATTAAGAGAAAGACCATACCTTCTGCATTTTTCAAAAGTTCTTTGTAAATGCTCAATGTGTTCAGCATTATTTTTTGAAAACACTGTAATATCGTCAAGGTACACCACCAGAAATTTATCCTTCTCCCCAACGAAAGCAATGTCCATCGCCCTCTGAAAGGTAGCCCCTGCATTAATCAATCCAAAAGGCATCCTGGCATACATAAATGTTCCCCATGGTGTGATGAAAGTAGTCTTCTTCTGATCTTCTGGGAGTACAACTACCTGATTATAACCGGAAAAACCGTCCATCATTGACATTCTAGAGGCTCCCACCACTTTCTGCAGGATGTGGTCCATCTTGGGCAGTGGATAATTGTCTTTTAAAGATGCTCTGTTTAAATTCATGAAATCCACACACAACCTTATTTCTCCATTTTTCTTTCTGACAGGGACCAAGTTTGTGACCCATTCAGAGTACCTCAATGGCACAATTATTTTGGCCTTTAATAAATTCTTAATTTCCTTTTTAATAGAAGGAAGCAGCAGAGGATTTATCTGTCTAAGCTTCTGCTTATATGGTTTTGCATCCTCCCTCAGAGGAATCTTATGCTGCATTATATTGATATCAAAAGTTTTAAGGTCCTGGTAGGACCATGCGAATACATCTTTATATGACTGAAATAACCTCAAGTATTTTTCTTTATACTCCTCTGGGACCTTCTTGGATAATTTTACAATTTTAGGCTCAACATTGGTACCCAGATTTAGATCTTCCATTTGATCTTCCTCCACCACTTTACTAGGCTGCAATGAGACATCATTCTTATCGAATAATATTTCTAGAGGCACTAGCCCTCTAGGGATGACATTTCCTTTCAGTTGCAGCACTTTACTCCCTGCCACTTTTTCTTCCCATTTGTTTTCTAAAGCATTTTCAGCCTTCTCTTCTTCACAATCATCAATATCCATATTGGAGAATTCCCCTACTGTCTCCAGAAATATCTTCATCTGTTCATCATCTTCAAATACCTGCCAGTGCTTAATATTATCTGGGATAGATGGTCTATAACGTACCTCGATTTCGTACCTCAAGAGAGGATTCTGAGGAGGAAGAAATGTACTGGCAGCTACAGCGAGAGAATCTGCCATTCTATTCTGCTCCCGGGGCATGAACCGGATGTCAAATGTTGAGAAGAAATTCTCCACCATGTCCCATACTTCGTTTCTATAAGCTCTCAGCCGTGGATGTTTGGTTTGACACTGATTTCTGATTTGTTTAACCACTAGCTCAGAATCTCCCAAAGCTTTTAAACTCTGTATACCCATGTTCTTAGATGTCTGCAATCCTAGCAACAGTGCTTGATATTTAGCCACATTATTAGTAGCTTCATATTCCAATTTAAAAGACAACGACACCCATTTTCCTGTAGGAGAGATTAGCAATACTCCAGCCCCGTTGCCTTCTCTTGAATTTGCTCCATCAAAATGTAGAGTCCATACTCATGCTTCATGGTATTCTAAAGGCTGCTTAGTCTTGATTTGACAGAAAGAAGGTTCATGAGCAAAATTTTGATCTTCTTCTAACATCCAGCATGAAAAATCTCCTTCTTTGCTGTAGACTGGTGAATTCTTTGAGTTGTCAGCCTTAGTCACCATCTTGAAAAATCTGGTTTCTCTATACAATATCCTCTCCTGACCACCAAAAATAGGGATAGTGGCATATGTTAAATCCATCTTAAGTGACCCACCAATTTTTTTTCCCCAGGACCTTGACAACAGCATGCCAAAGCGAGCTGGGATGTCAGCCACCACAATGTCCATTACTACACTTTTTGCTGGAACTTGGGCCAGATTGACCACTAAATATTTAATCATACCCAAGCATTTAACTCTTTTGGAATCAAATGAATATAGGTCTTTATATGGACGTGTGATTTGTAGACCTAGTTGCTCCATGACTGACAAAGGCATAAGGTTATGGGAAGCCCCAGAATCTAACATACAATTGTGTAACAGTAGGTCATGAATAACTAGAGACACATAGAAATGAGGAGTAGAGGGGTCTATCTCCTCGATATGTGGGCAAAACTACCATGGGTCTTTCTTCTTGAAGATTAAGACTATCTGGAATTATTGGTGCTTCAGGGGGGAGTAATAAAGAAATAACTTGAGATTGATATACAGGTTGTTTTAACAATTCAGTCAAAGGGACTGAGATTTTGACTTTCTCAAGTTCTCTTTGCAGATTAAAAACAGGAGGGGACTTTTATATTACAACCTCTTTTGACTCTTTGTTTTCAACTGAGGATTTTACTTCTCTTGATACAGACTAAACATTAGGAGGACTGAATACCTTTGAAGAGGAAGGAGCTTGATTATTAGACTGTAGAGGTCTGTTTAGAGGACTCTTACCTTTGTCTGTGACTTTCTCCGTTGTTGACTCCTTTTGAGCAGATTCTTCTTTCTGGGGAGGCTCTTCTTCTTCATCTTGAGTCCGAGTCCTCTTCCTCGAAGATCTGAGATCATATTTTTTGTTAAAATGTGCTTGCATGAAATCATTAAACTGCTTGCAATAATGATCGATCTCTGCTTCTTCTTCTTCTTGCAAAGGGCACTCTATTTCATCATTATTTGAAAAAGCAAGATTTGAATCTTCTAGCTCATAGGCAGCATCTCCAGTGGAGTCCTCTACTGGGCCTTCCAGGTACAACAGGTGTGGTATTTGGTCCTATTGCTCCTTAGCTTCCCTTGGCAATATTTGCAGTGGTGGTTTCTTGTACTGGGGATTATATCCTCTATTAGGAGCATTATAGAAATTCCCGGGGGCTGCATTTTTAGCCTCCAATTAAAGCTTGACCATATTCTTAATCATTTTACTTATTTCATCCATCTTCTCTGAGTCCTTGTCCTGGTTGGAGGTTGAAACTTCCTCTTTGCCCCTTCTTTTAGTATCCTGTTCAGCTTTTCCTTTCAATTTTCCAGTGGAGGCAAAATTTGCTTCCAACTCAAGAGCGTCTGATTGAGCATCATCTAGGGTGGCAGGCTTTCTTTCTCTGAGAGAGAAACCAAAATCTGAGTCAAAGGCTGCTATGAAAACAACTTTAACAACATTCTGATGAGGCTTCATATCAGCAGGAAGATTTAGATATAACTTGTTAAATCTCTTAATAAACTCTGACACCCCCTCATTATGTTTCTTCTTCAGAGTATTAAATTCAATAAGGGACAACCCCTGATCTTTCTTCTCCCCCCATTTCCTGAGAAAAGTACTTTCCATATCATCCCAAGTAGTTACTGAACGATTTCCTAATGTCTTGAACCATTTTCTGGCTTCACTGTCCAGAGATTGCACAAATAATCTTAATACCACGTCTAGATGCTCAACGTTGAAATTCTCTGCAAAAGAGCAGAACGTCTCAAGATGTTTTTGAGCATCAATCTCATTTTCCCCAGTGAATTTGGGCAATATCTTTAAATAATCCTGGGGCATATCATTTAGCACTTGAGGCAGTGCTAGGGGAGCATATTTATTCAACAAAAAGGCTGGAACATTAGCCATTGGAGGAGGTGGGGGTTGTGCAAGAATCTGATGTACAAATGGAGGAAGAGGAGGAGGAGGAAGTGGAGTATGAATAACAAGAGGAATATACTGTACGGAAGCTTGAGGTGTGGATGGAAACAATTCACGATTAACAGGGGCTACTTCTGTAACTTCTTTGACTTCCTCAGCCTTAGGGGTAGGATGAAAGTTCACTTTAGCTCTAGCACTTCCCCGGGGTGGGCTATCTAAATAATAATCTGTGTCTCCCACAGTGGAGTTGGGATTTTCTACTGGAACTTCTTGAGAAGGTATAGAGTATTCAGGGATTTGAGCATGGGCTGACTTCTTCTCTTTCCAAACTCTTCTATGAATGATCTTCTCGAGGTCGGATACTGAAGGTATCTTTGATTGTGATGTATCAGACCTTAAATGTGGCTTACGAGGAGCCAAGACTACCAATAGATTTATCAAATAAACAACAGTGGAGTCACCAAGGTGAGGGATATACAACTCTTCAACTCTCTGTGCTCACCTGATTAGAGAGTGAATGTGATTTGTCGAGGTCCAGGGATAATGATTTTCTTAAATTCGATCCCCGGCAACGGCGCCAGAAAGATGTTGTCGAAAATTATTGTCCCTCCTAGAGACAGTCTAGAGTTTCCATAGACCAGTGGCTAGGACATATTATCATAGCAAGGAGCTCATAATATAGCTTGGGTGTCAATCCAAAAGGCTCTCCTGCTATCTCTTGTAAAACAAGGAAATGGTTTTAAATGGGACTAGAACTTACAGAAACTGCCACAGGTAAAGTTATATTACAGAGACAAAATGCAAAGCTCCAACACAAAAACATCAGACAGTTAAGAGACAATTTACTGTAAGGAGGGCCGATTCAAATAATATGCCACAGAAATCAGATATCAGAAGATGTATGCAGTGAATAAAGCATCGAGAAGATACTAGTTAACATGAGGCTGTTACCCAGATACACAACATAACCACATATGGGCTTATCAATCTAAGAATCCATACATGACAATGGCGTTTTAAAAGCACCCTCATCAAGCAACTAATATAGCAGAAAACATGGATGAAATGAATATGAAACAATATATCATGTCTGGGCCAATTTAAAGCACTTGACTGATTCAAGTATGGGCATCAACTGGGATGAATCCTTACCTAAAGTCAGTGAGCCACTCACATTCTAGAATCATGATACAAGAAGAAGATATATGAAATGAAATATTGTATTAAGCACATAAAAGAAGTTTACATACTGTGAGATATCAAAGACCAGAATCCTAATTACAGATAGAACTCCTCCGCACTGAGACCCTACGGGCTCTGAGCCTTCAGACTAAAGCTTTAAAAAATGTATACAAAATGCCTTTTACTGCGCAATTTTTTGATGAAAATCTGGAACCTTTACAATGCCTTTTTTCTGAAGCTTTATAGGAGAAACAGAAAGCTCTAGAGAATGAGGTAGGTGAAACATTAAATTTGCCTAATTTGAACAAAATGGCGGAAATCTTCGCGCCCTTGCTACTTAATTAAAATGATGTACTATAGGTACTCTGAGGCCAGCTTCACGAAGTAAATGCTGTAGGTGCAGATTCTTCTAGAGATAAGATATGCGAAATAAAATATGTAACATTCTGTACTTTCTTGAGGGAAAAATCTGTTGAAGTAAAACCTGGAGGATATGATTTTATGCACTTGTACTCTTTGCCTTCTGAATGCTGAATGGCTATTTAAAATCTCCGGCTTCAACCATCGCATTCCTTGCTCTCTGATTATTATTCTTTGTTGCGAAATTAGTGTCTTCAGCTGCCGGAATCTACCTTTTGAATTTCCCTAAGGGGTTTGATAAATTCCAACTTTTCTTCATTAAATAAGAGTCTTATCGACAATATCTCCCCGGATCTTTGCTTCATCATTCTGCATCTGATAGATGGTCCTTTGGAATACTCTCGACCTCTGCGATAGGGGCAGTGAATTACAGTAGTTTCTTTTCAATATAAACCTGCAAAACCCCACAAATACGTTAGAGAAAGCAAAAAAAGGGGATGGTGGACATGGCGGAACGATAAAACCATGTAGGGTGCTGGGAACACAGTGGAACAGGGGTGGACACGCCGGGCGGAGATGAGATATACGGTGGAACAACGATAAATGAATGTAGCTGGAGACAAGTGGCTTAAAACCTATAACATGACACATAGACAGAGCATATGAATGGTGTAGGAGAATGCAAATGCCACGTGGGCGTACGAAAAGCTAAGCGGAAGGGACAACGTGGAGTCAGACTTAGTCAATCGGGGAATTTCAATACCGACCATTCGATTTCGAAGTATGATCTATGGCTACCAATGCATCAAGGGAAATGGAACGGTGAGCCATGGGCGCGATACACCGGGCTTAACTCATGCACAGATTCCAAGCATGATGACCGTCGGATGATGCTTTGTAAATCAGACGGCTCACGTAGATTTCGTTGTACGTCCATTGATCGAATAGTAACGTGCGAAATGGAAGCGGTTTTGGGACGTATAGAGGGACACTTGTCGCGCAGTGTATGGAATCGCTGGACGAAGGGGGAATACCACCTACCTCGGATGAGCGGTGCGAAATAATCAGCCAGTTTTGAAGGCGCGGGGACCACCAAAGCGAATTGGACTATGGGCCGTCGATTTATGTTTAATCGGATGGCACGGAACGTGCCCGATGGACATGTACGTTAGGCACCTTTCAGACTTAGCACTCAGTCATAGGCCTTGGTCATGTGGACAGTAAGATGCAGGGGGCTGGGGTTAAAGGGGCTAGATCTCTTATGACTTCAGATACGCACCCGTAGTGTTTTATGATGCGTTTTCAGGGGGCGGGATAGGCGACAGTCAGAAAAATGAATGCATTAAGCCAGGATAGGGAACTTGAAGGTTTAAGGGGAATTGAAGACCAAAAATTTGAATGAGGGGCTGACGTGGACAACATGTACAGAGGTAATACATTTTTCCAAAGCTTAACTTCATCCTGTTTGTCCAATTATTTCTTTTGTAGCCACAAATGCAATTCATAGAGCTCGAATTCACACTCTGTGTTTATGATCTTGAAGAATTGATCGGCTAACGGCACATGTTCAAGATCTATCGGGGCAAACACACTAGGAATTTACTTAGTGACTAGTTTTTGACCTTTTCCTTTGGGAGCCATTGACCTACAAAGGAAAATAAAAAGGAAATTGTCTCTATTAAATTGAAAGAAAACGGAAAGGAAGTCTCTGCAAGTCAAATTCTAGGGGGATGCAAGGAACGAGATAGTTTTATTTATAACGTTCTTGGGCTACCATTATGGGGATGACTGTTAGAGAAATGACCATGGAGGTTAAAGGATAATGGTAATGGAGTGGGCGATAGTGAAATTAGCTGAATAACGGTACATGAGCGGGTGTAATGGGACAATAGACAAAAATGGTAAGGAAGTGTGTGTAACGGGATAGTACAGGTGGCGAGAGGTGATTTTTCATCTATAAATGGTAATTGGAGGACAGTCACAGATCTGTTGGAGGGATTCAAAGCAGTCGTTGGGAGGAAGGTGAATTTCGAAAGGGGTAGGTGACTGTAAGTGGTATTGAGTGAGGGGGGTGCGAAATGCCGAGGAAGTGACACGTAGGCAAGGGGTCCACCAAAAAAAAAAAACTTTTCGGAGACCCCCCGGCATGCCTCCCACCTCCATTAACGAGAAATGAGCAAGGGGGTGTGAAAAGGCTTCCCCTTCGTTGATCTGGGTGAGGAAGATATCCACCATTCAAATCTGCTCGAACTTTAACACAAAACGACAAAAATACTTTTTCACTTGCAGACTTTAGAATTAAATCAAATATGTGCTTTATTACAAATAGTCAGTTAACTGCTTAATGAAGCGATTACCACTAATAAAACCTAATTATTTTTGGCGCAGTTGACCAAGTTTTCATTAAATTTCCTTAGTTTAATGCATAAATTTAAATATCTTTGATCATGTTTAAGTTGTATGATAAAAAACAACAAATTATTGAGTTGTGGCATCCCAACAAGCTGCACAAAAATTTATTTTATTTTTATTTGAAGCTAATAAAATTTATTTCTTTTATTGCTTCAATCTAAGCCTAGCATTTTCAATCTTTCTGCCTTCATTTTTTAAAGCATCTAATCCTATCATTTTCTGATATGATTATTTTATTTCTCATGAGTCCTAACATTTTTTATTTATTTTTGATGTATTCATATCCAAACCTAACATTTTTTTTTTCTTCTAAAATGTCTAACTTATCAAAACAAGAAATGTTACAACGTTCATGGCTCCAAACTTTGGCGTATGGTCTACATGAGTGATGGATGCCATGGAAGGTAAGGCTCTACCAACCTGCAAGGGTATCTATCATGTGCGAGATGGGGTGATAATAAACATGGTTGGGTGAATGAAACCTATGGTTTTATTTTATAGAAATTATGTCAGGATATTCAAATATTTTTGGGAAGCCTGTCATTTTGACAGCAGAATAATACATGCTCTTATAATTTTATTGTACGGGACGTATAGTGATTTGGCGTGCCTACAACATCTGCAGCCAATATCCTAAGTGAAAGAATCTTTTCCATACAAGAATTTTGAAATAACTTTAATTTTAAAGTGATAAGAGAGGGTGTACTTGACTTGTAGTATGGAGGTGGTCGTTGGGCCTGGAAATGAATTTATATGAAACCTGGATTTATAGGGTCCAGATTGAACATGTTGAAGTGTTGATCATTGTGTTTCTCTCGATTTTGTGATTGGGTACTCTGAGCTCCAGTTATGGGCTTTTGAAAATGGTAAAAAGGGCGATATATAGGCCAATACGGCCCATTTTCAAGTCATATGTGCTTTTTGAGGGTTTGAGGTCAGAGAAGAGCTAGAATTTTTAGCCTTTCTTTCCATTCTGGTCAGCCAGAGTACCTGGGATTCACGTAGTCAGTGTCAGGTAGGAGCTAAAAAATCCTGCTATTCATTTTGTCATTTTTATGTGTCGGTGGTCCATACAAATGTGATTTTGTACAAATTTTATGCCCATTTTTGGGCAAGACTGCATGGGCAATCTAAGATGGTGCGTGTGGTCCATGCACAAAGGGTTCTCTTTGTGAAAAGACCCCGCAAGTAGTCAATATTTAGTGCACTATGTCATGCACCTGTGTTTGATACAGATGCGTGGTCAACTCACACAGAGGGTTAACAGGTGCGAGGAAGTCATTTTTTAAAGAATTTTTATGGTTTTTTTTAAACTGAATTTTTGGTATTTTCCTTGGTGGCAGGATGTTGTGGAGAGAGCGATACTTACCTATTCTCTGCACGATGGTGGCCCAAAACCCACGTGCTCGAGAGACGTTGGCTCGGTATGGTTTGCTTAAGTTCCTGGAGAGAAACATACTAGGATCTCGGGATGGGTTCTTGGGCTACCTGGTCCGATGTTGGAACATGTGACAACATGTTATGGTCTTACGTTGGAGATATGTGGTGATCTAACTTGATACCGATATCTAATTTGTGGTGGGTATCTTGCCTCAGGGGGAGGCACTCCCATATCCACTCCCTCCTGGTGGAGTGAACATTCATTACTGGGCTGAGAAGGTGGGGCACCATGTAGAAATTTGAATAACTAATATGTTATTCACCGAGATTCTCCTGATCACACACTATTTTAACTTCATGCACAATACAGAATCTCTTCTACCATTGATCATCACATGCGGAAATAAAATCAATTGCATGCACACATTAAAACCATAAACAATCACACATATGAACACAATATTTCATGGGAAAGCTTAAAGCTGAAAACCCCAAATATCTATATATTATATGTCATGGAGATCATGTAACAATTATTGTACAAATCTCCTCACAAGCTCTCAGCACAACTCCAATTTCTACACACTAATCAAGCTAGATCTAGCAAAACACATGCTCCAATCTCTGCCACCTGATAGCCAACCTCTATTGCGTAATCAATGCTATAGGATGGCTCATTAAATAAATTGAACCACCTGGCTTGTACTACACAATCCTCATGGGCTTCTCCAATCACTGGTTGTTGCAAATATGCAACAGTATAGTCACAACTGATAGTTAACCTGCTCTTTCACCTATCACTGCACTGGTCTCCACTGAAACTGTCCATGCAATGAAGTTAACTGATGTATTCTTTAGTTGATTAATGAGTTTATAATTAGTGAATTAATTAATAATTAATTCACACCACTCTTCACTATTTGTATCAATCAGTTAAACTAGATACAAATAGCTCAACTATGTTTAGATTAGTTAAACTAAACACAACTCCATCAATCAACTCCACCAAACTCTGTCACATGAGTTCTAACTGAAGTATCCATGCAATAGCTCCACATAACCCTCAGGAATAGCGTGATTCCTTCTGTAAGCTCCTGTGCCACATCTGTGCACTTAACTAAAGTGCTCCAAGAGAATAAGATAATGTTTATAGTCCAAATATTATTAAGAGCTAATAATATTTGACATATCTATTTTTAGACTGGCAATCTAAAAATAGATTCCACCCCATATGTCTAAAAATAGAAGTCCATCTATTTTTTCTGACTTGACCAACCATCCACAAATGGCATCCTGCAACTCATAGAACATGATCCATATGTCTAAAAATAGACATAGTCTAAAAATAGACTTTGCGCCAAAAATAGCTTGCGGGCCCACTTAGTGAAGGCGACTTATTTCCACTAAGCTCTTCATCTTGTTTCAATATCAACACACCATGTTCCTAACTCCGATTACATGAGGCTACATCCAAGTGAGCTCTATCACTGATTTAGCTGAGCGAGATGCTTCAACGATGATAGTTCACCTATCTGGGTCGACATCGACCCACCGAGTGTCAGGTCTGCATATTGTAGTGTTGCGTCGACTCCAGGCTGGTCACTTTTTTATTGGACCCGCTATGTTTATAAGGGTATGTTCACTTAGCTGGAAAAAGAACAGAGGGGTTCTGTGAAGACCTTTTCATATGCGACCATTCTTTGCAGTATCATGTATGAGTGGGTTGTGATGTTACGACCTTTTGTGGCAGTGCCTCTAGGTCCTCCGAGGGATCCTCCAATGCACTGATGGGCACCTGTGATGCCCTGTAATGGTGGGGGAAAGTCAGATCGGTATTGGGATGTGACAGTTGAGGCATGGTTCGAGTTGAACCCACAGTTATTCCTTGAGTTTCTGTATGCGGGGATGGACTTCCGAGGGGATCCGAACATGGGTCTCCTTCTTGACTATGCATGGGGACTAGCAGGTATGATATTTTATGTTTTATGA
The DNA here is from genome assembly GCA_034641835.2 of Pinus albicaulis. Taxonomy (NCBI): domain Eukaryota; kingdom Viridiplantae; phylum Streptophyta; class Pinopsida; order Pinales; family Pinaceae; genus Pinus; species Pinus albicaulis. The sequence goes on from CM076581.1 coordinate 1,607,722,376, forward strand.
ATTTGAGAGTCTTATTTTTGTATATATTTATGTGTGTGTGTGTCTTTGATGGTGACATTGATATTGTTTTTTGATTCCTTTGTAGATGTGGGGTTAAGAGGGCTTCCTACTTCTCGCTTGGTAGGCCATCAGCCTAGGAGGAGGGATCTGCCTGGGGCATGTTAAGCCCAACTTGGGGGTCAGTTCAAGCCGAAATTGGGAGTCAGGTCAGTGTTGTAGGTCCCTTAAGGGAGGGTAGCAACACTTGTAGCTACTGGTAAGGATGTTGCCCTCTTGACGCGTGTTGATGCGATCGAGGCATGGGTGGTCATGGTTGAGGAGTTGTTGGTTTCTACTAATATCTGAGGATTGGTGGTAGAGGCCCGAGTGGCCAATGTTGAGGGATGACTGGGGGATGCTAAGTCTTGGGTCGAGCTGGCAGATTCTCGCGCTCTAGATTTGGCAGATTCATGGATTCGTGTAGAGAGGATAACTAAGGGTTTACCGACCAAGGGTTTCGATGACCTGGTTGATATATGGGTGGAGACGGTTATGGTCAGGGAGAGGGTGCATCGCCCGACTTTGCATCAAGCAGGGCTTGTTGCCGCAGCTGCTGCTCATATACTAGTCTCGGGTGCTCATGTGAGTCCAGAGGACCCAACAAGCGGAGTGTTAGGTTCCTATAATAATAGGATTCATAATTTTGAATTGACTTTTAATAGTCTTGTAATATGTACATACTTTTCTTTTTGCAAAATTGCTTTCCCATATTAAAAATAAAAAAAGTAGAAAGTGTAAAAGTCCTAAGAGAAAAATCAAAGGAATGAAAGAAAAAGATAAAAAGGAATATAAAAAATGAACCCCAAACAAAAAAAAGATAAAATAGGTCATGAAAGTGATGCAAATTCAAATGCCACTACTTTTTACTTCACTTTGAAAAATAATATTGTGTGTAACTTGTAAAAAATGCCACAATCCATGAAAGTCAAACTGCTTAATCTTGACCTTTCATGCTTTAAATTTCATGTTGATAGATAGAGAATAAAGATCTAGCCAAACGGTTTAATCTTGGAAGATCAGTAGTTAAGTAGAGAATAATAAGGAGCTCAACAGTTTAATTTTATCCCTTGGAAGAAATAAGGGTAGATTTATATAATTTGTTGTTAAAAGAAAAATGAATAAGGGTCTGCAAGCTCAAATGCACCCATGTAAATGAAGAAAAAATGTTAGGGTAGTTGATGGGTAGGCAGAAGAAGTTTCACAAGGCATAGATAGCAAAAAAATCGTCATTTCATTTACTAACTTCCTCTAAATCCATTTCCCTTGTAAAAATATCCTCTCCCCTTCGTTTTTACTCTTTCCCCTTCACTCTTTTCTCCCTTGCAAAAAATCCATTTTCCAAAGTTATAACACATTTTATTTTTGGAAAAGTAAAAAATACCTTTACTAATATCCCTTTTTACTCATAAAATCCCAAAAATACAAATATGCTAAGTTTAAATGCTTAAATTTTATATCGAGCCCCACTGTGAAAATATCCATCCCCGATATCAATTTTACATTTGAAACTTAGTGCATATTTACAATCCCACTCATATTTCGTTATCAAAATTAATTTTTTTGATTAACTCCCACATTAAACCTTTGTCCCATATTTAATTAATTCCCTTAATATATATATTTCCCCAACTCAAGTTCTATTTATAACATATAGTTTTATTTCCCCACATATAATATATTTCCATACTCCACTTGTTATAAACCTCGTCTATACATTGGTCCCACTTTCTCTAACCCCATTAGCTATAACCCTGACCATATCACATATATCGCATAACTTCTGCATTTGACATATCCCGAGCCCCATGCCTATCCAATCCTGACGACTCCATCGCATCCTCCCAACCGTATGATCTTAACTGATCAGATCCAATGGCCCTTATTGCCTATCGCACATCTGAAAGCATGATCTTTACCTACCCCCAGACCTTGAAAAATGCATGGTTTTCGGAGCTCTGCTCCTGGCTATGTGGCACTCTTTCAATCGATCGCATCCTTAATATTTTTACTGCCTACGACCTTTTGCTCATGCGAAAATCGCTTAGCAGTTTCTCCTACCCGTTGCGAAAACCGTCCAGCCTGTCATTTGAAATGACTCATGCATTAATGTTTTAAATCACTGTTGGTTAAAAATTCATATTAGCTGCCCTTTCCAAGTCTTTTTCACCATTCTGGTTACAATTTCCGCATAACAGAGACTTCCATCCGAGCAACCAAATCACATAACTGACCTTATTTCAAGCCATTTTACTAGAAATCAAGACTATTTTCTGCTACAGCCAGTACATAACTTTATTTGAAGCTCTATGAAGACCAGAAGAACCTAAGAACCTCTGTTGCCTCAGAAACCCTCTACAAACTTACAAATTTTATTTTTATCCAGGTATTCTTCAGAGCTTAGGCATGTTCCTAAATCAATAAATAAAGTAATCTGTAATTGCATTAAAATAGAATCCTTTGCAGACCTAAAGAAAGCCTTCTTGCCTTCCAATCCTTTTCTGCATACCTTAGGTGTCCTTTTGCATAATTCTGAGGTCCTAAGATTTCTTTTGGTCACAGAGATTACAGTTTGATCAATTGAACAAGTTTAAACCTTTTTGTAGACCACAGATAAACCCTTGTTTCATACAAATGCTTCTGCAAAATGTAAATATCTTGTTGAGGTGCTACTAAAGGCCTAAAATCTATTTCTTGAGTCAAAATAATAATCAATTCAAGAAATTTAACAAAACAATGGCTTCCAAAAGAATTGTATTTTTCAATCCTCTACAACCTCCAGTTGTAGATGTAGAACACACTCCCTTGGCTAACAAAGACTTTAAAATTAATGACACAGTCACTGAATTTAATCTTCTTGAACTCCACTGCTGGAGCCATGAAAAATCCATAGATCAAGCAGATGAGGTTTTCATTTGGGAGTCTAATTTTCCAAAGTATGTTATCCCATAGATGTTTCAGTGCCCATAAGTGATTAGACTATCAATCTTGCTATTTCCCAGACTAGAGAGCCATAATAAACCCTGAAAAATAAATTTTGTTTAGTATTACAGCTGAGTCTATCAACCAAATGCTCTAGATCCAATCCAGGCCAAATGAAACCCCTTTGTCCATTGAGGCTCTTATATAGTTATACCTAAATCTAGATTTCCCCAAGATATTCCAGATATTTCAAACTTTCATGCCTTCATCTATAGAAAATCCTAAGACAAATCCTCCTTACCCATCTGCAATATTTTTTGAGAGAACCAGACATATCATCTCCATGTTGTCTTCCATTTTGGGATATTTTATAGATGAACATGTTGATGTTGCAGTTTTGGGTTTCATGTCCAATTTCACATTTGGTCAGCCTCCTGCTACCATTTTTAATTTTTCCTAGTACCTTACTAATAATATGGATGAGAAACTTGTCAAAATGCTTGAATAAGGTGCTTTCAAGTATTCATCACTCCTATTCCACATGTTTTTGTATTTTTAGTCTGAGAAATTTTCTATTAACCTTCAAAAGCTTGATGTTGAAAGTAACCCACAATCAGTCATATTTTGGACTCCAATGCTTAGAAAAGACTCCACATAGTCCACCTACATAGAGTTCATTGATTCTTTTATTCATCCTATAGTCAATATTCTAAACAGAAACATGCAACCAGGAATCAGTGAGGAAATTAATAAGGTCCTACAATTTTCAGAGCATAACAGGACAGGAGATTGGTACTTGTATCAAAATCATACATAGATAAGGGTATATGGATCAAATATTATTCCATAGAAACTACCCAAATACCTCCCAATGAGGTTATTTTCCCTTGAGTATATATGATAGATTCTTAATTCTGATGCAATCAATTTCTTGGCAGTTAAAAAATATGACACAATTTTAGATTAAGAATCAAGTTGGCCCTTTCATTTGTAACAATAGAGTTGCAGGTTCATACGTTTAAAATTATTTGAAGGAGTTTAAATTCAGTAAGTGTTTTCTGTGGTATTATGATCCTCTAGGAGTAATAAGAAAATTGAGAGCTAAATGAAAACTAAATCCTTATGTACATGAGAAGAAACCAGACATTGAGAAATACTCCAACCAGTCTGAATGGTTGGAGAACACTTTGACAGAGGTAGAGAATCTAGGTGATACTAGTCAAATATTGCAAACTCCATCCCAAGAAGATAGAAACTCAAAAAGAATCAGAGAAGAAGGATCATACACTGCAGAGACAACCACTGAAACTAAATTTAAATTGATGTAAAGGAAGAAGCCTAAATTAAATCCTGCCAACGAAGAAGTAGAGAAAATAGAATTAATTGATACGGAAACAGTGGTGGAATACAATGTTACACCTGCAGTTGCTAAAATAACACACCAACCTTCAACTTCAAACACTCAAATGAATCAGAAACAACACAATGTTGAAGTATCCTCATCCAAAAAACCAGTAGAGAAGTAGATGGATATCATGCAGAAATACAAAGAAATAAAGATGAAAAATGAAGCCTTGAAGACTGATACATACAACCATTATTGGAAACAGTCACCCAATGACCAAAGCAGATTGTTTTCTGCTTTTGACTACAAAACTAGGAAAATGCAGATGACCTTCCTGCAGCCTAAAGTAAAACATCCTAAAACATCATCAGATTACAAAAAGACATCATATGAAGTTCAAGCAGAAGACCTTCATCCAATTGATCAGATAGAATTTCATAAAAAAGTTAGTGAAATGATTTATTATACAATGAAAAATAAAGCCATGAGTGTACAGAAGCTCTAAAATACTCTTGGGAACATCAAAGATCAGCTTAAACTAGAAAAGGAATCCTCACAGGCTAAGGATTCCAGAATCAAATCACTGGAATATTTGATTATTGAAGTAGGATATGATCCAACAAATGTAAAAGTTGCAGACGCATTGATAAAAAAGAAGAATGCAGATATTGATGCATTAAAGAAGCAACTTAAGCTACCTCCTACATAACATCCTTAAGCAAAGGAAGTGTTACAAGATGCAAATCAGAAATATAAGATGATGAATCTCATTCTTCAGTTGACTGCCCAGATAAAAGAAATGGAGAATGAAATGGAAAAGTTGGTCCAGGAGAAAAAGACCAGAGAAGAAGTCCCAGTCACTGTCATCCATGTAGTCACAACAGCTGTACCTTCCACATTAGCAGAATCATTGGCTCCTACAGTCCCAATGGCTACAACACTTCTTTTCACCTCATCAATAACTTTAGCAACAAATTCTTCAAAAACAACAGTACAACCTACAGATGAAGCAAGTAAGTTAATTAAAGCAATGAAGGACGTGACTATTCAAACAAATGAAATTAACAGACTTAAAGATCAACTGAAAATTATGGAAGATGAAAATAAACTTATTCAGATTATGCTCAAGAATGAATAACAAAAGGCAAACAGGTTGAATGATAAATTGAACAAGTTAGAAAAAGAACTAACACTAAAAGAACCTATGGCACAAGCCAAGCAACAACTATGGGCCAATATCATTGAATCTGTCAATGATATTTGGCCATCCCTATAGGTTATCTATGAACAAAAATATTTAGTCAAAGCAGCATGAGAATCCATTCAGAAGATAAAAGAAGAACTTGGCAAGAAACCTGAGGAGGCTAATGAAATTATAAAGTTTCTTAATTCAAAGAATAGACAAGAATTCAAAGAAATTGGTATAGTTGATAGGACAGATACAATTCTTGAAGTAAGGAAAGTGATTTCAAAAATAAACTGGATGATACAATTAGAAGAAAAATTCCAGAATATGGAAGTTGCCATCACAAGGTTCAGATGAAGTTTGACACTCTCAAGCAAAAAGGCCTTCCAAATCCATTAGTTAATCGTGAAAAACTAATAAAGTAGGTTGATTATGATAAGAATATGAGAGAAGTGGCTAAGGAGAAAGCTAATAACTTAGCCATGTAGGGGATTCCAACAGGGAAGGTACTTTATAAAAGCTTTGAGAACCTTTTTTACCTACAACATGAGGTAAAACACTTATTTGTTAACAAGCCTACATTCTCAAAGTATACTGAAGCAGATGAAATATTCAGAGGGATGATGAAGATCAAATTTCCAGAGGCAGAATTTTGGGAAAAGATGACTTATTTACTGTGAAAACATTTTGCAATAAAAAATGAGCAGCAAAGATAAAACAAAGCATCCAGGATGAAAATTAAAACAATAGGTAAAAATTTAAAGAGTATCAGAGTCAAAGAGTATCAGTTTAAAGTCAAAGTTAAAGTCAAATCAGAAATTACAAAACAAAGATAAAGCTACCAGCGTAGAGGACACTTCATTACCTAACTGCATCCTTCGTTGAGCAACAATCAGAGACAAATCAGCAGCAAAATATCAACAATTAAACAACAAATCAATAAAAGTAGGGACATCTTGCATTAGTTAGATAGTTGTCTCTATCTTCTTGCATGAAAATATTTATTTTTCCCTTAATAATTCCTAAGTTTGTTTTACAATATTTTGTAAGAGTTTTTGTATAAATACTTCTCATTTCGAAGTATTGAGTGTGGATGAATTGTTGAACATTTCTATAGTTGTACTATTCTCGAACCTGAGGGTGATTGTACCAATTTCAAGTCAGTAGATTGGATTAAATCAATAAAGAGATTATATTACAGGATTCATGTGTTGGGCCATTACAATGAAGTACTTTCTACTTGTTCAATTGTTTCTTTCTGAACTTTTCACATGCTCATATGTTTGCTTAATCTAAATGATATAACTGGAATGTTATTATAGAATATGTTTAATTACACTCTGCCTTGAACTATTTATAATTTATATGTTCTTCTTCTAAGATCCATATTAGGAAATTCTTAATTGCTCCCTTATTTCGATTGACCTTTGTCTTTTCACTCATTATCTATATTTGAGAACACTTAATTTCTCTCTTACCCTAATTGAAACCATTTTCACCAACAGCCTAAGGATCTGAAGTGACTAAACTATATTTCCCTGTGAATACTTCCCTTTAGAACCTTGATCCTGCTTTTGTTGCTTGACACTTTGAATCCATTAATCCAATGGAATAAAGACCTACATCTATCCATCTGAGTAAGTGATTTCACCACCAAACCAAGTCCAAAATCAAATCCCAAGTAATCCTACATAACTAGCCTAAAATCAACTACAATCAACAAAGATAAATCATATAGAGAGAGCCCTCTTTGAGCATTAGGAAGGCTAGATCCTAAGGCTTAAAAGTAGTTTTGTGGTTACCTCTAATATTCTTTAAACCAAAAAAATAAACAATCCTTTGAGAATTATTGGAGTGATAACATGGGGCTTATCCCTAGAGATATTGTATGATGAGGAAAAGCACCCACTATGAGGATGCTTCCCTATGTTGATGCTATGTATATTTTTTTACTAACGTGATAGTCAGTGACTTGTTTTTGCATATTTGGACATATATATTTTGATGTATATATGCGAGATGTATTTACGAAGCTCTTATGATGTGTCTATGGTTATTTTTATATGTTTTTATATGTTTATGATGGATGTTATGCTTATGATGATTTTTTTTAATTTTTAATTTTAATTTTTTTAATTTTTTTATTTATTTAATTTTTTTTATTTATTTATTTAATTTTTTTTTATTTTTATGGATGATGGTTTATACAAGATGCATTCCAGTCTAGGATATGGTTAGCTATGCAATCGACTGCATGATTTTGATCTCTTGGTATATGTGTAAATGTAATATGATCAAAGTGGCAGACTAACTGACGTGCATGCAAGTACTTCGTAAAAAGGTGCGAATATCATACTTGAAAGGCTTCATTTAACTACAATATCACTAAATGGGAATCAAGAAAGACATGTAAATGGATAATTCCCTAGTTGGAGTCATCACTCAACAACTCGATGAATTCATCATATTATGCTTGATTATTTGTGGTTGACCCGATACATACTCCGTTGGTGAGGAATGGTGATCGGCCAGGAGAGTATATGGCCTAGGTGGCTATGACTAATTTTTGTGAACATCAAGAGTCTCCATCAGCAAATCCAAAATAGTGTATGGGCGAACGATCCATCTGTAAGACAAGAGCATTGTTTTTAGAACAAGTCCATGATGATTGTGATCATCATAAAAATTTATGTTACATTCAGTTTATCTCTAGGGTTTGAGGCTTTCTGCCTTACGGGTGAAATTTTTTGAGGTAGAGCACATTGACGAGATTAGCGAGGCAAGTACCATTAGGCTCTGAAAAAATGTTTTTCCCTTTAAGGAGAAATTTTGTTGATGATGTAAGGACCCTTCCATAGTGTTTCGAACTTCCTGACTCCTAAGGCTTCTTTTGCAACATTGTAGCGGAGGGCTAGCTCCTCCTCGAAAAATGAGTGAGGGGTGATGTTGTGGTTGAATGATTCTTTCACTCTTTTCTTGTGAGCTTCGTTGTGTTGGAGATATTCTCATCGAATTTCGTCGACGAGTTCTAATTATAGAAATGAGGCCGAGTATCAATGAGAAGTTCAATGGTTGCGTGTAGGTTGGGGATTTCACGCTCAATGGGAAGGGCGGTCTCCACTTTGTATACCAAATGGAAAGGTGTGAACCTTGTTGAGGATTTGATAGTTGTGCGGTATGCCCATATGGATGAAAACACCATATGGTGCTAGTTGGTTTTATGCTTGTTTACCATGCATTGTAACGTTGTTTTGAGTACTTTGTTAACAGCTTCTACCTGGTCGTTGGACTGGCGGTACTATGGTGACTCAAAATCGTGCGTGAATGCAAGGTGATGGGATAGCTCATGGAAGATTTCATTCTCAAAATTATTTCCATGGTCAGAGACTAGCTCCTTAGGTACACCGAACCGTGTGATGAAATTGTTGAAGAGAAACTGAGTTGCGGTTTTTGTGGTGTTATCGTATGTGGGCATGGCTTCTTCCTATTTGGTAAAATAATAGATGACTAATATGATGTATTTGTGGTTGCTAGATGACATGGGGTTGAAAATCATAAAGTCGATGCCCCATTTGAAAAAGGGGTCTGCTACAATGACTAGGTGCAAGGGAGCTGGAGGGGCTCTTGCCTTGTGAGTGCAGCATTTGCATTGTTTGCACCTTTTGAATGCTTTTATGCAATTGTGGAATAGGTTGGGCAAAAAGTAACAAACATGTAATAATTTTTTGGTAGTGGTCGTCCCGGAGAGGTGGTCGCCGCAAGCCCCACTATGGTAGTCATTAAGGGCCTGCTCAACTTGGTCATGAGTGAGGCATAAAAAAAAATGGTGTCAATGCCTCTTCGATAAAGGATGTCACACATTAGAATGTATCATGGATTCTGATGGTGTATGTTCCTACGGCCATCACGGGTGAGCTGAGGTTTGCACTTTTGGGTTCGCAGAAACAAAATAATTTCTTCGTACCAAGGGTCCTCTGTCGTCACTAAGAAAAATTGTTCATCAAGTAGTGAGTCATTAATTGGAGATCCTTTGGTCTCATTTAGGATATCAGTGATGAACTTGGCTAGGATGAGTCCTTTCTTTCTCTCGGGGGAGCTGAATTGTAGGTTGAATTCTCGTAGTATAACTATCCATCAGGGGTACTTATGGTTCATCATACGGTGGGTTAGAAAATATCGCATGGGGTTGCTAGTTTCTATGACTATTGTGGTCATTAGGATGATGTAATGCCGAAGCTTTTGTACTATGTGTAAAAAGTCTAGGGTTGTTTTTTCTTCTGGCTCATGCCTCAAGGCAGGCCCAACTAGATTCTTGCTGACGTAATAAATTACGTGCTCTTTTTTGTCGGGTCCATTCTGGACTAACACCGTATTTGTTGGCCTGTGACCACACATAAGATGGAGAGTGGTCCCTATAAGGAAATCCCAAGGCAGAGGCTGAGAAGCAGTTACCATTATCGAAGACAAAGGCAACAGAGAAATAGTTAAGATAGAAAAACAACAAGGGCAGAGTCCTGAACGAGGTTGGGTCAATTCGTGCACACGTTCAGGTCGAGTCATGAACGTGAGGAAAGAATTACATGAATAAATAAGAAATGACCAGGTGCAACCAAAGGGGTAAGGTCGGAAAACCACTGCAAGGGAGCGGTGAGGACTGTTTATCCGAGCATCGGTCAATGGTAGATATTAAAGTCACAATAACAGAGTGCATGTGTTGCAAGATAGGTGCAAAGGGTAAAAGTAAAAAAATGTTGAAGTGCAATGTGCGACGGTGGTGGGACCCAGTCAACCACCACACTTCCTTTCATTCCATTTTCCTTGCAAATCACTAAAAAATTACCTTTTCCGCCTTTCCGCTTCATTTCTCTACTTTACCTTTTTCACTGCTATATCATTGTTTCTCCTCTGCTTTTCCTATCTCCCCGATTGTGATTAAAGTGGGCCAGTCCCCTTCACACGTCACCCCTTCCTCCCCCGCACTTCGCACTTCGCAACAAATAACACTTAACCCCTGCTGCGCGCATTATAAAACTTGCAATCTGTGACTTGCGGTCACGGTTCTACCTCTATGCCACGTCACTTACCTTTTCCCCCGCACTTCGCACTTCGCTTCTTTTAGTATTTACCACCTCCACTTATGGTTAACCCTTAAGTTTTATGATTTGCGGGCAGCGGTGAAATCCCACCTTCCTCCACGTCACCCCTTTCTCCCTGCCAGCCATCGTAGGTCGCATATTATAATCTTTCCCATCACAACTGAAACTTAAAACCTATGATTTCCTATTTGCAATATATCGCATCGCATTTGTTTTAACTTACCATTGAACTACCCGCAATCTATTTTCTTTAACTTACAATGCGGCGGTTGGTCCCACCACATCAGCTCTATGCCCCACTTCTGGCCTCTTGCAATACATGTCGTATATAGGAAACCTCATACACTTACCACATAACCATTCATCACTTTATAACTCTGCCTAAGCAGTGGGCTCCATCATCCTCTAACAACACATGTCACATTTCACATGTTTTAGTGATTAACCTTCGGCGCTTATAAAAAAAACTTAAAGTTTGCGATTTGCGGGATACGGTTGATCCCACCTTTCCCTCCATGTCACCTCCCACTGCGAATCGCATCACCGATTCCTTTTATTATATCGTAAATTGAAAAAATTGTGAAATGCGATGCAGTCGCAGATGAAATGCGACTCCGTGATAAAATTTAAACATTTTTGAGGTATGGGTATGTGATTTTTGATGTTTTTTTTTTTGAAAAGGGTTAATCATGACAAAAGGAAAAGGGTAGAAAAAGACAAAAAATGTTGAGTTGGGTCCCACCCATGTGCTATGTCAGTCCACCTCTAATCACCCTCCACCTTTCCTCCTTCTCCACTCCTCTTCCCTAAATCTGATGGCTCGTATGTCTTTTCGGCCTCCCTGCAACATTCGAACTTTATCATGAGGGGGGGGGGGGGGGGTCCGAAATGGGCAGTATATATTACTGCCCATGCCTCCATGTGTCTTCCTCTTGTCATTTCACACCCCCCCTCTCTGAAACCGCTTACCGCTTGACACCCCCTCCGAAATCTGGTTCCCGTTTTTGCAATTCAAAAATCACCGCATGGGATTTTTGAGGTGGAACAAGCAATTGTGGTTTATTCAATTTGCTGAGGAAACCTCCACTAAATATTCAAGAATGCGCAACACAATTGGTGATTTTTTACAGTTAAAACAAATCATGACAATGAGGGAGTGGAGGCATTCGAATATTAAGTGGAATTAAGTAATGGAAGATGGATTTCCCACCTGTTCACGACCACTCCTCGTCACACCACTTTGAAGGCTCCCAGATTTGGCCTCTTCTCATCAAATTTGTCTTTTATTTTTACTGTTTGATTGTGAAATTTGGCTAGTGAAATATCAGTTTCACCCATTCCTGTTCTAATTCTCTCAGTACATAAGTAATGGCTCAATGTATGCTCTACAAGTTAGGTAGGATATTTTGATTTCATTGGTATGGGTCAATCATAAATGATTAAGACCGTAGACCCTACGAGAATTATATATGTAGTGAGTTATAAGATGAAATAAAGGTACTATAATTTTGGAAGAATTTTGTTGTAGTTTTGTATGATTGTGCTCCCTGTGCTATGAGATTGTAATATCCCTTTTTCAGGAACAGCTACAGATTTTGAATAATATGAGTTATTAACAATGTGGATCTACATCCATGAACCTCATAAAGGTATAAAAACACTTAAACTTCAGTAAAATACATAGCAGAAAAGTTATACAACGTTTTACAAGGCAAAAGGTGGGGAAAAGTGAGGATTTTGGCCCTAAAACGAGTGTATTAGGAGATTTGCGAAAAAATAAGATGGGAAAGTGGTTGGATATGATATCTAGGGTTATGAGGGACTCCCATGTCAAATTTCCGCAAAAAAAAATAAAAAAATTGCTAAGTTAAATAGTTCCTCCTTTCCTAACTAGGCTAGAAAACCCTGATTTCCCAATACTAGAATTATGTAGAAATTTATTGAAGCATGTGAGCGTGGTTTTCTGAAGGGTATGACTGAAATAAGGTCTTAAAATTCACAAATAATCTCAGGGACATAACTCATACACTTTATAGAAGAATAATGAAAGAATACAGAAGAAATCCTCAAGGAAGAGGTGCTACAACCATGTAAAAAGACTGCATAACAGTGACAACGTAATTTTTAGGGCTGAAGCAGCAGTTTATTGATTCTTCAGATCTAGATCAGATAAATACATAAAAATAATAGATATAATACAAATCCATGTACAAGAAGAGCTGATCTATACATTCCCCTTGGAGTTTTTCTCAAAACATGAAGCACCGGAAGTAGATCTGAGATCTAAAACTTCAGATCTCCAGAATGATTCAGAAATTATGAATAATACAAGTACATATCAGATCAGATCTGAAACAGAACATAGATTGGTTGGAAAATCTATGGATCACCACAGTGAAGGAAGAATCCCAACACCGAAGATCTCTCCTCCAAAATGCAAGCAAAGCACCCTACAGCTGTAGATCTGCAAATAACGTTGTCTTAGGGACAAAAACAATGATGTAGCTTCTGAAGATGATTTGTCCTAATGCAAAGATGTGGATATGAATTATAATAAAAAAATGAACACTCTCAGGAGGTTAAATGACATTCTCACTGAAAAGAGCCACTACTATCATCTAGATCTGAGCAGATCTAGATCTCCACTTGCTGCAACTCACAAGACAACTCAACCCTCAACATGAGCAGCGTTGTAATGTAAGGTGAAACTTGGACCAAGCCTGATAGTGGAGAGGTTTAGCACAATTCTCCTCCAAGATCTGCTCAAGGAAGGAGGTGGGATTCCTGAATAGGAATGCCCAACAAGGGATGTCTAAGAAGACACATCTTCAGAAATAATATCTTCAACAAATTTTTCCTTGTTGCCCTCCTCTTCCTTTTATAAGATAGGAATCTTTCCAAACCCTAAACCACCTTGAATCACTTAACCCCATTCACATTACAACCTCCTTCTAGAACTGCGTTGTCCCTCAAAGAGGTTCAATGCATCTAGACTGCGCTGTTTGAATTGGTCAAATAGGATCCCCTCCTATGATTTAGACCCTTTCACACCTGCAAGATATAATTTAAATAGCCTAGATATGTCTCTTTTCACATAGGCATTGATTTATTCTTAGTTTTCAGGAATTTTACATGTCCTCCTTCACAGTTTATTCATTAATCAGGAAATAAAAAATAAATAAGGCAAAATTAATGTTCCAATTAGCGGAAGCTAATTTAGGAACATTACAGTCTCCCCTCCCAAATGTTGCTTATCCTCAAGAAACTGCAAGGGTGCTGCAAAACCTCCCCTTCTTCTCTTGTGGCCTCCTCATCTGTTAGTCTCCACCATTGCTCTGAATCTTTTGCAATAGCTTTGTCTTCCAATTGTCCTCCCTCAATATGCAAGTTGGCCTTTGGTGAATAAACCCAAGGGCTCTCATCATGAAGAAAAGGAATGTTGTTGTGGATGTTGAGATTGCAACAATATGATGAGCTTAGTGGAAAGAAGTTGCCTTCACTAAGTGGGCCCGCAGGCTATTTTTGGCGCAAAGTCTATTTTTAGACATATCGATCATGTTCTATGAGTTGCAAGATGCTATTTGTGGATGGTTGGTCAAGTCGGAAAAAATAGATGGACTTCTATTTTTAGACATACTGGGCGGAATCTATTTTTAGATTGCCAGTCTAAAAATAGATATGTCGAATATTATTAGCTCTTAATAACATTTGGACTCTAAACATTATCTTATCCTCTTGAAGCACTTCAGTTAAGTGCACAGATGTGGCACATGCAGCTGACAGAAGGAATTATGCTATTCCTGAGGGTTTAGTGGAGCTATTGCATGGAGACTTCAGTTAGAACTTAGGTGACAGAGTTTGGTGGAGTTGATTGAGGAGTTAATGGAGTTGTGTTCAGTTTAACTCAGTTAAACATAGTTGAGCTAGTTGTATCTAGTCTAAATGATTGATACACTAGTGAGAGTGGTGTGAATTAATTATTAATTAATTCATTAATTATAAACTCATAAATCAACTAAAGAATACATCAGTTAACTTCAGTGCATGGACAGTTTCAGTGGAGACCAGTGAAGAGGTAGGTGAAAGAGAAAGTGTGACTATCAGTTGTGACTATACTGGTGCATGAGTTTGCACCACACATTGATGGAGAAGCCAATGAGGATTTCGCAGTGCATACCAGGTGGATTTGAAATCAGATTGGGCCATTATTCATCTTGGATTGCGCAGTAGAGGCAGGCTAACAGGTGGAGCATATTGGAGCATGTGTTTTGCTATATCTAAGCTTGTGTAGTGTGTAACAATTGGAGATTGTACTGAGAGCTTGTGAGGAGTTTGTACAATGATTTCTACATGATCTCTATCATTATAAAATACAGATAGTCGGGGGTTTTCAGCTTTAAGCTTTCCCATAAAGATTGTGTTTATATGTGTGATTGTTTATGGTTTTAATGTGCGCATGCGATTGTTTATATTTCCGCAATTAATGATCAATGGTAGAAGAGGTTATGTATTATGCATGAAGCTCAAATAGTGTGTGATTAGGATAATCTCGGTGAATAATTTAACAGTTATTCAAATTTATACATGGTATCAAAGCGATATTGATCATTGGATAAATTGCAAAACATTGAAGTGGTTGAGTTTTGTGCCGGTGGAATTCGAATTTGCAGCAGTGTTTTCTTGGTGTTGAAGTTGAGATGTCTTTCAACGGATTGAGATTGGAGTATGCCCTTGAGGGCAGCTTGAATTATATTGCATGGAAGGACAGGATGGAGGTGGTGCTATATGAAAATGGGTTGAAGGAGTTCATAGATTCTGAAGTTCCAAAGCCTACTTCTAGTGATGCTATCGTACTTGACGCATGGCAAAAGAAGACAACAAAGTGTCGAAGTATTCTATTGGAGGGCATGAAGGATCACATAGTATCCAGCTGTCATGGTAAGGCTTCTCCATTATTGATGTGGAAAGCTTTGACATATTTATTTCAAAGAAAGAGTGACCAGAGGAAGTTGGCGCTCAAGGATAAACTCAGAAACATAAAGATGGAGAAAGGCGATAGTATGCCCAAGTATCTCACAAAGTTCATCTAATGCAGGGATGAGCTAGGAAGTGTGGGGGTGACTGTTGATGATGAGGACTTGGTGAGCTTGGCTCTCCTTGGGCTTCTAAAGAGTTGGCATTCCTATTAGGACTCTGTCAATGGTCGGGAGAAATTGACAGGATGGGAGTGACTTTGGTCGGATCTTGTGCAAGAGGAGATAAGGAAAAGTACCAGGGACGAATCTTCATCAAAGAACTCTAATGAAGAGAATTGCACTTTGGCTGCCAAAGCAAAGAAGGGGAAGAGAAAGAAAGCTTCTCATTCCAGTGTGGAAGGCAAGAAGCAGGACATGTCCAAGGTGAAGTGCTTTCACTGTCACCAACACGGACATTATGCCACAAATTGTCCGCAGAAGAAGAAAAATAATGGTGTGGATATAAATTTGAGCCTTAACTTAACGATTAGCTAGGATTTTTGCTGATCGCATGCTTGGTGCTCGGTGTGATGGGTTCGGTGTGGTTCATGACAGCAGTGCGTCTTTTGCGGCCGCTGGGATCGCGATTTGTTGCGGTACGGGATGAGAAAGATCTTGGAGTGCGCATCGAGATGGGCGATGATGGTAGATACAGTGCGACCGGTATCGGTACCATTTCCTTTGAGAGGGAGTCTGGTAAACCCTTCATATTGAAGGAAGTGATGCATGTTCCAGGATTGAAGAAGAATCTTATCTCTGTGGCGATGTTAGAAGACAAGGGATATGATGTTGTCTTTAGCGAGGAAAAGGCTTTCCTGCGCAGTAAGGCAACTGGTGAGACCCGGAGGATAGGGGTTCGAGTTAAGAACCTTTATCAATTGTAGGTAGATGTACGTACGAGCAATGGCGAGCAAGGCGGAGAGGTGGTGAGCCGGGATGATGGTGGATGCTGCACAGAGTTGGGCCGCTACACACGCCGAATCTTTGAAGATACTACAGCATATTTCTACTGGGCTTCCTAAAGGCACTCTTGCGCAGTCAGATCAGTGCAAGGGATGTACCTTGGGAAAATTTGTGAAATCCACCTTTCACGAGAAGGATAGTCGCGCCACGAAGATCCTTGAGATAATTCACATAGACGTGTGTGGACCTTTATCAGTAGCTTCGACAGCAAAGCACAGGTATTATGTGATCTTTTTTGATGATTTTTCTCGGAAGTGCTGGATCTTCTTCATGCACAAGAAGAGCGAGACATACTCAAAGTTTTGTGAGTTCAAGGTGCTGGTTGAGAAAGAATCGGGGAAGCAGGTGAAGGCTCTTAGGAGCGACAATGGTGGTGAATTCATCTTTGGTGAATTCAAGGACTTTTGCAACGCAGAAGGAATTCGAAGAGAGCTCATAGCACCTCATAACCCACAGCAGAACGGGGTTGCTGAGCGGAAGAACAGAACGATCGTGGGTGCTGCACGGGCAATGTTGCATGATCAGAGCCTACCCATTCACTTGTGGGCGAAGGCATGCAATACTACAGTATATGTGCAGAACCATTGTCCTCACAAGATACTTGGCATGAGTACACCAGAGGAGGCGTTTTCTGGTAAGAAGCCTGATATTTCCCATTTGATGATTTTTGGTTCACCTATTTACATTCATGTGATGAAGGATGCCAGGAAGAAGCTGGAGCTGACCGCGGAGGTTGGGATATTTGTGGGGTACACTGATACGCCCCACAACTATCATGTGTATTTTTCAGACATTCTCAAGACTGTTGTGCGATGGGATATCAAATTTCAGGAGGAGAAAGCCATGAAGTGTTCGCTTGAGAGGGAGCCACACTTGCATGCAGATGAGGAGCTATTAGTTCCTAAGGATGAGCCTCAGGATGTGGATCAGCCACAAGAGGAGGTTCATGGAGTGGAAGAGTCCACTCATGCAGCGCCAACCATTAGAGGGTGGAAGCGCATTACAGAAGCTGAGGGACTGGCTCAAGATGCAGAGAAGGTTGTAGGAGCACCTACATCACAGTGAAAATAGAGACAGTCACCTAAACGGTATACTGGATACATGGCTCTTATGAGAAAGTGTATCGTGACAGAGCCATCCTCTTTCGAGAAAGCTGTGGAGGATCCCACATGGGTAGATGCCATGGTGGAAGAGTATGATTCGATTGTCAGAAATAGTGCATGGGAGATTGTCTCGAGACAGGAGGGGAAATCAGTGGTCGGTTCAAATGGATCTACAAAGTGAAGCAGGTAGCTGACAGGAGTGTGGAGAAGTACAAGGAAAGATTTTTTGCCCGAGGCTTTTCACAGATTGAGGGGATCGATTATGAGGAGACCTTTGCACCTGTCGCAAGGTATTCTTCCATACGGACGATCCTAGCTCTCTCAGCGCAGATGGGGTGGCACATTCATCAGATGGATGTGAAGACTACGTTCCTCAACGGAGTCATTGAGGAGGAGGTGTACATAGAGCAGCCCGAAGGTTTCGAGATCTTTAGCAGCGAGTCGCATGTGTGCAGGCTCAAGAGAGCGTTGTATGGGTTGAAACAAGCACCTCGTGCTTGGTACACACAGATAGACAGTTATTTCACCGGACTTGGATTCTCCAAGAGTGAGGCGGATCCTAACCTATATCAGATTGTGGTGGAGGGTAAGTTGCTGATCATTGTACTTTATGTAGATGATTTGATTTTGACGAGTGATGAGCTGTTGATACTTTCATGCAAGGAGGATCTTGCTAGAGAGTTTGAGATGAAGGACTTGGGCCTCCTTCATTATTTCCTGGGATTGGAAATTTGGCAGCGTAGTGATGGACTGTTTGTTTCTCAGGGTAAGTATGCCCGGGAGATACTGGAGAAGTTCAACATGCATGGCTTGAAGCCTGTTGATACTCCTCTTCTTGGTGGTTGGAGGAAGGAGGATGCTACTTCAGCGGAGGTAGTGGATGCCACTGTTTATCGACAGGTGGTGTGGTCTCTTATGTATCTAGTCAATACACGACCCGACATATGCTATGCTGTTAACCAGCTTTCACAAGCTATGATTAAGCCTACCAAGCTCTACTGGAAGGCAGGCAAGCATGTATTGAGATATCTCAGAGGCACATCGGGATATGGATTGTGGTACAGACAATCGGATGAGGTGAAGCTGTGTGGCTTCACGGATGCAGATTGGGCAGGGAGTCCAACGGACAGAAAGAGCACATCTGGAGGGATTTTCAGTATCGGGTCAACAGTAGTTTCTTGGTACAGCAGGAAGCAGAGATCTGTGGCACTCAGTTTAGCAGAGGCCGAGTATATGGCAGCGAGTTTGGCTGCATGCGAGGCTATATGGATGAGGAAGATCCTGGTCGGGTTGTTCGGTTCACACTTAGAGTCTACTGTGATTTATTGTGATAATCAGAGTTGCATCAAACTCTCGGTTAATCCAGTATTTCATGATAGATCTAAACACATTGAAATTCGGTATCATCATATCAGATATTGTGTGCAGCGGAAGATCATGTTACTTTCATACATTCCCATGGAGGATCAGGATGCTGATATATTGACGAAGGCGCTCACCAGGAGCAAATTTGAATACCACAGGGGCAGGATAGGGGTTGCAGATAATCTTTATCTTGTTGAGAGAGAGTGTTGAGATTGTAACAAGATGATGAGCTTAGTGGAAAGAAGTCGCCTTCACTAAGTGGGCCTGCAGGCTATTTTTGGCGCAAAGTCTATTTTTAGACATATGGATCATGTTCTATGAGTTGCAAGATGTTATTTGTGGATGGTTGGTCAAGTCAGAAAAAATATATGGACTTCTATTTTTAGACATACTGGGCAGAATCTATTTTTAGATTGCCAGTCTAAAAATAGATATGTCGAATATTATTAGCTCTTAATAATATTTGGACTCTAAACATTATCTTATCCTCTTGGAGCACTTCAGTTTGAGTCACGGATGTGGCACATGCAGCTGACAGAAGGAATTACGCTATTCCTAGGGTTTAGTGGAGCTATTGCATGGTTGACTTCAGTTAGAACTCAAGTGATAGAGTTTGGTGGAGTTGATGAGACAGTTAATGGAGTTGTGTTCAGTTTAACTTAGTTGAGCTAGTTGTATCTAGTCTAACTGATTGATACAATTAGTGAGAGTGGTGTGAATTAATTATTAATTAATTCACTAATTATTAACTCATAAATCAACTAAAGAATACATCAGTTAACTTCGGTGCATGGACAGTTTCAGTGGAGACCAGTGAAGAGGTAGGTGAAAGAGCAGTGTGACTATCAGTTGTGACTATACTGGTGCATGAGTTTGCACCACACATTGATGGAGATTCCAATGAGGATTGCGCAGTGCATACCAAGTGGATTCGAACTCAGTCAAAGCTATTATTCATCTTGGATTGCGCAGTAGAGGCAGGCCAACAGGTGGAGCTGATTGGAGCATGTGTTTTGCTAGATCTGAGCTTGTGTAGTGTGTGTAACAATTGGAGATTGTATTGAGAGCTGAGGAGTTTGTAAAATGATTGTTACATGATCTCTATCATTATAATATACGAGATAGTTGGGGTTTTCAGCTTTAAGCTTTCCCATCTTGTGTTTATATGTGTGATTGTTTATGTATATAGTTTTAAATATATGCTGGTGTTTATATTCATAATTAATGATCAATGGTAGAAGAGGTTATGTATTATGCATGAAGCAAATAATTGTAGTGATCGGGATAATCTCGATGAATAATTTAACGTTGTTCAATTTCTCTACAGAGTGGAAACCCTCTTGCTGATCCATGGCCTCCTCAATATAGAAGTGATGACAATCATGGGGATTTTCATGATCCATGAAAGACTCCCATCTCCATGCTATCATCCAAATGAAGTGGATCACCTCCCAGCTTGGCAATCCATAGAAGAACTCCTCCCCAATACATATGAGAGGCATGTTACCAACAAACATATGGCTCACTTTACAAAGAGACAAGTGATCTATCATAGTGGCCATACAAAATCTCATGCTCCCATTGAAGCATGCAATGCAAAAAGAATGTGGAATTCCTCCCCCTAAGGGCACATTCAAAAAGTGTGCCTTTCCTCCAACTATGCCCCCAACAAAGATAAGGACATATTCAGCTTGTGGGATCATGATTAGAATCATGCTAGCTGCCATCTGTGATAAATGAGAAGGAAGATGTTCCCTCATGTGCAACTAGCGCAATTTTATCCTCAACGTCCATAGAATAAGATGTGACAAGTTCCTTCCCCAACACTTGTTTGTTGCCTCATGCCTTGGGAATTCTTGGAGAATGTACATCATGGGTGGTGTAAAAGAATCACACCATGAGGAATATAATAGCTTTCCAAGGTTCCCCAAGGAATGTCCTGCATCAACATAGTTCATGGCCTTAAGTGGCCCATGAAACCCATCATACTTAATGCCACATCTTGGCACCATACCCTGCAAATGAGTGTCAGAGAAATATAAGCATATAGGAGATACATTATAATGCTCAGAATTACAAGCATCTCTATACACTTGTTTCACATCAGTAGGGTAACTCATGGATGAGTTCCCTCTCTCACTCAAAGAATAAGGAGGTGTGAGGTGGCTCTCCCCAAGAGCTATACTCTTCCTCCTCTACCAAGTAGTCCATGCACATCTTCATATGAGAGTACCCTCTTGGAATCTTACCATAGAAACCACCCAAAAGAGCATGACATGCTCGGGACCAAGCTGGGAATTAACACCCTAGAGGTTGGTTGGGATACAACTTCCACAGAAAGGGGCGTACTACTTAATGTAGGACTGACAACTACAATTTCCAAGTAGAAAACTAAATAGAGCAATAATGACATTAACGTTGGTCCCATTGCGAAGTAGATCCACGTGGGGTCCAAACCCCCCGCAACCGTCCTTCCTCCTTAACCTGAAATACAAGAAGAAACCCGCACAAAGGACAAGTTGTACAGCATATATCTACTCTAAATGTTAGTGAGATTCATATAAAACATTAAATAAATCATAATGAATGCTTGTATAACAAATATTCTCATACATTAAAGCATACACCAACACGTTTATTTCGGGAACAGCATGATACTTCTGTATTATAAATAGTACGTACAAAAGTAATCAAGTGGAGAGATCACCTGATCCTTCCAAGGCCTTCGCATACCATCGTCCGGATCCGTCCAGCCCTTGCCTCGCTAAGACTCCTTCCAAACTGGTGCATACGAGATAACATATAAAGGGATGTGTATCTCAAGGAAACAAGGGTTTCCTGTAATGAACTGGGAAAGTGTAGGAGGCACGGGGAATCAGACTTGGATAGGGAATACCAACAGAGCATAATATCAATAATTTTCTCTCCCTTAGGCCATACACATGAGGGCTTTTTATAGTCCCTCCAAGTAGTTTCAGCAGTTGGAAACAGTTGGCCACGGGCTGGGGTGGTTGAACTACCTGAGTAACCATCAACCCAGCGCGAAATTAGGGATTTTTTATATATTTTTTAATCATTTAAATGGAATACGCGGAAAAGTCTAGTTAGACTCGTGAGCACACGTCGGAAAAGCTCAGTCGGACTACAGACACACGTGGAAAAGCACGGCATAGTCGCGTATGGGGGATTTTTACACTGTTTTTAAGTGAATTTGTCCAAGTTCTAGAGGATGGTGCCCAAATCCATAATAATCATGAATCATGTCAAGGTGAGAAATGGCTACATATACGTAGTAACGTATGCCCCCTAATATATGAGGTCAGAAGGGGTACATGATGGCCGAAATGTATTATGCACATAGAAAGAACTTCGCAAGGACAAGAGAGGACTTCACCAGATTTCAGCCTGCCAAAAACCAATGAAAGAAAACAGAGATTCAACTCATGCCGAGGCGGGCATACCCATGCTCAGTCCAAAATACATCATATAGAAAGTAGTGAATAGATCCAACATGGCAAGATAACCGAACTGAAAGATAGTGAATCATCCCATAAAATTCGGAATATAAGTCTGAATCAATGTCCAAGTATCACATATAGAAAGCTAAGCAAAGATGGTGCAATAGGATGTCTGATCATACAAGTAACTGAATCTCCAAGTACCGGATCATAAGAGGTGGATCAAACGGTACAATCACGCAACTCGGGGACCAACATATAAGATGCTGATGTGCTGAACTGCAACATATAAGGGTGGACGGCAACACTGGCAGAAACTGAAAGGACTGTCAACAGTGAACCGAGAAATGCTGATGCAACCCGAGGTCTTCACCGATCACGACGGCACAATTCTACACAATGGGAATAAATGAGCTGAAGTCGACCATGTGAGAAATCGTTGGATTACCGGGCATTGATGTATCCCGTTAACCAATGCGAGACAACCCACCGATAATGATAATGAGTGTCAAGGTGCCCCAGTACAATCTGACAAGTGCGAATGAATGAGTTGAAGTCGAACACTTGAAAGAATCTACCAATCAGGAGGCAATGATGAATCCCCACCGTCGATAGCGAAGAGTCTGCCACTGATGACTGCAAACCCTAAGGTACTGACAAAAAGACTCTAGACCTTATTCCCAGAGCAATGAGTCGGAGTCGATGGGAAAAGATCTGCTGGAAAGAAGGCATTAAGGCATCCCACATCAGTCCAGCGCGAGTGTAACCCGCAGGCCAAGATTTGGAAGGAATCGGACGAAGGAGAGTGATGGAACCAAAACCGAAGTACGTTTCCGACGTGCACAAGATGAAGCTAGCGTACGGAAGAAACCCTCTGAACCAACCAATAATGACAGCTGACGCAGAGGCGAGAAATCCACCGATAGGGTCAAATGGAAATCTAGGTACTGCACGAATCCCAAGTGTGATAATGTGTGCTGACGTCGAACACAGGGGAAACCACTCAGTCAAAGACCCATGATGATGATCAAATGCTGAGCACGAGGTCACCTATCAATGATGGAAATAGGTCCAAGGTGCGGCTCTAGGTTTGCTCTCAGAGCAATGTGTCGTAGTCGATAAGAGACAAACCCGCCGGCAAGAAGTCAATGGGGACCTTCTCAAACCAACACGAGCAGAAGACCAAAACATCTGATGTGATAGAACATGATACTGACAAGACCGGGAAGGCCGACTGAATAATGAGTCAAGAGACACCGCAGAATGGCCGACTCAGGCTAGACTTTCCTTGAACAAAAGCA
Organism: Pinus albicaulis; assembly: GCA_034641835.2. Classification (NCBI taxonomy): domain Eukaryota; kingdom Viridiplantae; phylum Streptophyta; class Pinopsida; order Pinales; family Pinaceae; genus Pinus; species Pinus albicaulis. The sequence goes on from CM076581.1 coordinate 1,607,746,166, forward strand.
CGACTCTGTGATGACCATGGCAGTAAAAGGTGACACTGTATAAGTCTGTCTTGCAGGAGGCAAAACAAACTCTCCATATGATTGGAAGAGATAACCAACCGGGGGAGAACTGACAAGTGAAACATGGTAAAGGCTGAACCTAGGTCAAACTAGAACCATCCCAAATGAAGGAAATATATAAGTATATGTGCTTTGTTCAAGGGCGACAAACTGACTCTGTACTGCCATCAAAATAACGAAGATACATCCCGTTCCCGCTCTTTTTTGTTATATTTTATTTTTTTGTCTTTTTCATATAATAAGCCTGAAAAAGAATAAAAGAATGCTATGGTACAATGGATAGAACGAGTATCAAGAAATCAGATGCACTAGTTCCTGGGATTGGAACAATCCTATGCTCAATGCAAGGTGGCAAAAACTGGTCAGTGATACTCAGAGGAGCGTTCCATCCATGGGTACAAAGGTGTCAAGTCGTGATAGCTAAGTGCATGCAATGGTTAACTTGTACAGAAAGTCAAGGTCAAAAGTTGGCTTAAACATCGAGTCTAAATGAAGCCGGCTAAAGGCCAGGATAAACAAGTAGCCAATATGCAATGCAGTAATACAACTTAACGACACCAGGGAGCCTCTAGGGTATAAGCCAGAAAAATGATAAGTGATGAAGGAGAAGAATGAAGCTTCAACACAAAAGACATGGCGGGACTAAAGAGGACTCCCGAGCCTACATAAAAAGCAGCATGGGCAACAAGTGATAGCGAGGAAATAACTAGGAAGCCCATGTAAAGGAAGGCTCTACCATCAAGTCATGATTAAATAATCGGCGAGTGAAATGGGTGTAATACTCATGACCTGATGGGATCGACCCTAAGGCAAGTGATCAATATGGAGGCTAGTATGCAAGATGCAACGGAAAGTGATTCCCTAACCTATATGCCAGTGAAGATCATATACCTGCCGTGAAGAGTCGGAAAACATGGATCAAAAACCGGGAAAAATCTCAAAATTGCCAAAATGTACCTGAAACATACCAAACTGGGCACTTCCAAGAAATCGAGTTATACAGCATAAGATAGATCGAAAAAATGAGAATATGGAATTTTTGCAAAAATTTTCAATTTTTTAGCCATAAATAGACCAATTACCTCTCATTTGGTTCATTTGTATTTGCTGATTTGGAAAAAGTGCTCTGGAGCTAAAAACTTGTTTCGTCAAATCAGGAACAACCGACCGTCGGAATTCAGCGAAACTTCAGGTAGGCTCCTTAATCATCCTGTTTATTCATTTTGTCCGTTTGGAATTTAAAATTAAGTGATTTTTTTTCCTTAGAACCCTTGCTAAAATATGCGTACCTGCGCATACGCGGGTTCAATGAAGGAAACCCGCGTATACACGCGACTGTGTACAGGAAAAACCGCGTATGCGCAGGGCCGAAACTTAAAAAGCGTATCTAAAGCATTTTTTGGTGAAATTTATCAGGATGACCATCTCATGGAGGGAACGTGAGCATAGCGCAATAGACCAAGAGGTCATGCAGGATCGCGCAGCACAAAATATCCTCCGAGACTGTGGATTGTTCAAATTCTTTAAAATGCCCAATATGAAAAGTAATGTGCGATTGCTTGAAATGCTCGTAAATTACTGGGAACCAGATCAGGATTGCTTCATAATTGATCAGATGCCACTACGCATAGAAGTGGAGGATATATATTTCATCACTGGACTCTCCAGAAGGGGAGATCCAGTGGACTTGCATGGAAAGCCCCTGGGAGGGTTGACCGTGGAAGACTATGTCCAAATATATTGCGTAGATAATTCCAAAAAGGTTGGAACACAGATTGCAATTAGAGATATCAGGGATTTGCACATGAAGATCCTCCTGTTCACCATCGGCAGAGTGGCAGGATCTGCCTCACTACATCAGGCGTCCAGGACGCAAATGAGCATAGCTGTAGAGTGCTTAGTTCATGTGTACGATTGGTGCACAGCCCTGCTACAGAACATGAAACAACAGCTGACTTCTATTCGCCAAGAAAAAACTAAACACTTTGGCTATGGTACCATTTTGACAACATTCTTCTTTGAGAGGATTCCAGCTTTGAGACCCAGAGTGATCTCGACTATCAGCAGCCCGCAGGACCCAAGAATTGCCCGTTGGGCAGACATGATGAAGAGACTGGGGGGCAGCGAAGTACCCCGCACCACATGGGATGATGAGTTCTTCCTGTGGTGGGGAGAACAGATCATCGCAGTGGACGACTATCCCTATGCCGGGATGGACTTCCGAGGAGATCCAGATCTAGTACTTCCACCCGGCGCGGCATGGGGAGCAGTCGGTAAGTTTTTGCAAAAAATTTATATAAATTTTTTTTTTAGATTTTTTCAAATATGTATGAAAAAATGAAAAACAAACATGTTTTTGATTGGATTCAAAATGACTGACAATAAAAATGATCATGTTTCAGATGTTGGACTAGTTTTTCCTGAGGGACTCCCACGCCATAAGCGTCGCAGGGGCGAGGTAGAGACAGTAGACTCAGACAGGACTCTCCAGGCCGTGCAGAGAAACTTGGAGGGATTAACCCGCCAAATCCCTATGGCTGCCATGGAGGACTTGCCTGAAGCCATCCAGAGACGGGTGGTTGGAGTACCACGAGACTGGGTTAGATTATTCCGCCGTGTGGCCACTGCCGTTACGTTCTATAGGAACATAGCTGCTGGGCAGGGGCCTCAGGAGTAGATTGATTTTATGTATTAGATGACTGTATATTCTTTTTTGAGACTGAACATGATGGGGCATAAGCCCAAGTTTTGTACGGCATTTATGGATCCAAATTTTGTAAAGTTTTTTGACACTCTGATGATATATACAGCAATATTTGATGTGATGTGATAAATGTATCAAATGTATGATGTTTTTGATGATTTAGAAAATTTATTGTATTGAATGATTAATGTGCCAATCCAATGCTTGATTAGCTAATGAGTCAGTAAACCAATTTTCAGCCCGAGGAATATGAATGAATGTTAAAAATTGAAATGACCTTTGTAACAAACGTACCCTCAAGAACAATCGTAATAAAAATGGATCTCGTACCCGATAAGTGTTGTTCAACTGCGACACCACCAGCTGGGAGTCCAAGAAAACTACCAACGAATCAACACCCAAAGATATTGCCTCCGAGAGTAGATGAATGACCGCAGTGTATTCTGCTACGTTATTGGAAGCAGGACCAATGCAGACCCCTCTTGATACCAACAGCTGACCGGAAGGATAATGAAGCACCCAAGCCGCGGAAGCTAAGTTCCGGGTGTGTCTACTAGCACCATCGGTGAAACCAAAATGACTCATGACATCCAAGACAACCTGCCAAAGCAGATCAAAAAACATCACCACCTCATCAAAAATCGAAAATCAAACAGATATGTACAAAGCAAAAAACTACTATATACAAAGCAAAATGCCAGGCCAAAGCCTAGGCATAATACTTCTTCAAATAGAGCCCATTTTGGGGCTCCGGCAACTCGTTCCCTTCGAAGTCAACCAAGGTATACGCTCCTTTCTTAAGGACCTTCTTGACGATATAGGGGCCATACCACATTGACTTAAACTTTCCTGCCCCCAAGGCATCTTTTTCTTGGGCATAGACCAAAACAAGGTCACCTTCGGAAAAGACCCTAGGCTTAACCGCCTTATCATACTGGACTTTGACTCGGTTTTTATGCGCTTCGTTCAACGTGGCGGCATCTCGACGCTGCTCATCAAGATGTTCCAGATGAAGAAGCCGCTCTGCCAGACTAGAAGTGTCAGGAAGAAGCTCAACAGCCAGCTTAAGGGAAGGAATCTCGCATTCAATGGGAAATACGGATTCCACCCCGTGGACTAACTGAAACGGAGTAAAGCCAGTTGCAGTTTTAACTGACTTCCTGTATGCCCAGAGTGCAGGATATAGCATAATGTGCCAGTTGGATCTATGTTTATCAATTGTCCGTTGAAGAATTGTCTTCAAGGATTTGTTAACGGCTTCCACTTGCCCATTGGCCTGAGGATAATATGGAGATGAATGCTCCTGCCGGAAACCCAATTTAAGAGCCAACTTAGCCATCATACTGTTCTGAAAGTGACTGCCATGGTCAGTGACAATCTCTCTAGGTATACCGAAACGAGCAGTGACTTGGTTGAAGAAGAAAAGAGCTGCAGCCTCACCATCGTTCCCAAAAGTAGGCATAGCTTCGACCCACTTCGTAAAGTAGTCTACTGCTACGATAATGTACTTGTGACCTTTTGCCGAAGGCGGGTTACAAGTAGTATAATCCATACCCCACTTTGTAAAGGGTCCGACAATAACGACTGGAAAAAGCGGAGCTGGATGAGCGCGCATTTTTCGAGTATACACCTGACAAGGATGACACTTCTTGACCGATTCAATGCAATCTTTGAAAATCGAGGGCCAGAAGTATCCAGCACGCAAAATCTTTTGGGCTGTAACAAGCCCTGATAAATGACCCCCACAAGCTCCACTGTGAGAATCATTGAGCACAGCCTCAGCTTCTTCGAAAGTTAAGCAGCGTCTTAGGATTGAATCAACCCCTCGACGGTACAAAGCATCACCAATAATCAGATACCTTTTCGCTAAGTGACGCAGCTTACGACGCTCATCTTTCGAAAAAGAAGAGGGAAACTTCGCAGTCTGGAGATATACAATGATGTCCCCATACCAAGGATCTTGTGGAGAGATCAGAAACAAGTGTTCGTCGGGAAAGGACTCATCATAGATCATCGCCTCTCCACAAGGCAACTGAGATCAATTCCCGTTAAAAAGACTAATGTGTGGACTCTTGGACGGCGTATGAACTCTAGATCAAATTTCCTTGTAAAATCGTCATCCATCTATTATATTTGCTCTCAATCACTCACAGGACAAATCGGAATGGATTGGCAAAATACAAGACATGTTTTGCTTAGAAGAATGTGTCATTGTCATTGGTGACAAGATGAATCAATAAGCAATGCTACTTATCTATGTATCAGTCTGTGTCCCACTACCTCACTAAGGTAGTAAATAACATGCTCAACAAGAGCATCATCCTCCTGAACCAGAACTATACCAATGGTAGATTCTGCTGTAGCCAGATACAAAATAAAATCTCTGCTATAATCGGGTGGACTCAGCAAAGGAGCAGAGGTTAATGCCTTTTTCAAGGCATCGAATGAGCGTTGAGCGTAGTCGTCCCAAATAAAAGGAACTCCTTTCTTCAACAATCTCATATATCCCTTTGTAATCCAAGATAATTGACAATAAACTCCCAAGAAAATTAGATCTCTCCTTGGAGACTTTGGAAGCTTTTATTTGATTGAAGACGGGAAATGGCTCATATCCAACCTTGAAGGGATCTACCCTTATCCTTCCCTAGACACAATAAATCCCCATCACCTGACCTATGTAACCGCTTTAAAACGCATTTGTTCGGATTCAATCGAATTCTGCAAAAAAACGACATCTATCAAATATTTGCCGGAGGTGACCTGGATGATCCATCCTCTTTCGAGAATGAGCACTAGATCATCTAAGTATGCCTCGATAATTTTCTTGATGTCGTGGAAGGCGTAAGACATGGGCTCAATGAAGGTAGCTCAGTGATTTTTAAGGCCAAAAGGCATTTTATTATATAAATACCCTCACAAGAAAGTAGCTTTTATATACTCGGGATTTATCTTAGTAATTTACTATACCGCCTTCCGCAGAAACCGTCCATGAAGGAGAAAATCTCGTTACCGGCACACTCTTCAATAATCTGATTGATGAAAGGTGTGGGGTAATTGTCTTTAGGACATGCCTTATTTAGGTCCCTGAAATCGATGCACACTCGAATCGTTCCTTGCTTTTTATCTACCGGAACGGGGTTTGAAACCCATTCAGTCAGAGGAACTGGGAAAATGAATCCCGCCTTAAGCAGCTTTTCAACTTCAGCTTTGATAGCTGCTACCTTCCTAGGATTAACCAGACGAAGTTTTTGCCTGACCGGCTTAGCGTTTTCATACGTCTTGATCTCATGCTGGACGATAGATGGATCGATGCCAGGCATTTCCTCATAAGACCAAGCAAATACATCCCTATACTCTTTGAAGAGCTCGGTATAGATTTGAATCTCCTCACGAGAACATTCAGCTCCAATGACGACATTCTCGACAATATTGGGATTCCTGGAGATGTTCACCGGGATAGTAGGAGAGATCACAGCCATGTTCCCTTCAGCATAAACCTGTGCTGGTGCTAAGGGGCTCAAGACTGGGTGAACAGATCCAGGAGACTGAGGACTTGGAAAATTTGTTTCGACTTCGCTCAAGTCAGGTAGGAAGTAAGACCGATGATGCAAGTCATCCCACGGTCTATCTATACCTGTCATCGCTTCCAGGATGGCCTCTTCAGATGGAAGAGTGGTATCTAGACAATCCTGGGCAGAAGAAGAAGTAAGCGTCCAAGCCGGAGCCACATCACCATCCAACTCTTCCGTCGAAAGAGGAGCTGGATCAGACTCTGCAGTGTCAACAACAGACTGATATGCAATCTCAGCTGCAGAAATCGGGAATGCCATTCCACCCACTTGACCTTCCTCCAAAGTGGCAGTTGGGGAAGGTAAGGTCCAAGGGTCCGAAAAATAATGAGTTCGAAAGAACTCTCTTCGAAGGGGAGCCTTGGAGGATGAAATAGCATTAATAGACACCTTAGGAGGAGGAAGATCAAAAGAACCCATCAAGGAAGAATACATTCCAACTCCTAGATTCTCGACAGGCGCCTTAGTATTATCCAACTTAGGCACAGATGAGTCAGAAGGCGCATCCAGGTCTACAGGAGGACAGTCCAGTTGATCCACTGTAACGATCCTCCCTTCATGGGGGAAACATACAATTCGAAATAGTGAGGATGCAATAGCATCCATATCATATATCCAGTTCCTCCCCAACAGAAGGTTGTAGTCCAAGGCTGCATCTACTACCTCAACCTCTATGTTAACGGTTTTGCCCCCAACACAGATGGGCAAAGCCGGGACAATACCATGGGGTCTGTGAGAATGACCATCGAATGCAGTAAGAACAGTGCTAGATGGAACAACTTTGGGAGATCCAAGTGTCTTCCAGCATGCGAGAGACATCACGCAAGTAGAAGCACCCTCATCAACAACCGTTCGAAAGATATTGGTATTCCGATACGATGATTTAATATGGAAAGCCATGTGATGAGGAAGTCTCTTCTTAAAATTATTCATATCAAAAGTAATCAGAAGAGAATTTTTCGGATCAATAGCTCCAATGGCAGCAAGCAAAGCACTGCACTGAGCCGGACAGGACTGGAGTACCTCTAAAGCTGACATAGCACAAGGACTCTGCACCAGATCTTCTACAATCGAGTAGTTCTGGGCAGCCCTCATGTTCGGATTAATCGTTGACCGCTTAGAAGATGCTTTTGGCATCCGAGGCATAGACTCAATAGTTGGCTTCGTAATGTGAAGCGGCTCAGTAGCATCAGGAACTTCCTTAGCTTTCGAAGATTCCTCTCCGCCATAATCACAGGATCTCGTAGCGACATCCACATGAGCACTCATCATAAAGATGTTCGATGGAATTTCCCCTTCCTGGGTACCTCCAGAGGAAGCCCCAGGATTTTGGTTCGCGCCAACAACTAATTGCTGCCCTTGGGGAAAAGGGTTTGTTAGCACAGCCTGGGAACTAGAAGAACCCTGCTGGGATAACAGGCGCTGAGCATCCTGAATTTTAGGGCAAAGGTGCGTGAGATGGTCTCCAGTACAAAGCTTGCATGGAAACTTCACTTTCTTTTTTTCCTTTTGACCCTCACCAACACGCTCGTTGGTTTTATTTGCATTGCCCTTCCCGTTCTTGCCCTTCTTCTTGTTATTACGTCCCTTCTTCTTCCCATCGGATTGTTGATTTCCTTTGGGATCAGAAGCTTGGACAGCATTTATGGACAAGGACTGGGAAGGTGATGAATCAGCAGGCACAGCCTGACCAGAAGGAGCATATTGTAAAGACAACTGCTGCAATTGAGAAAGCAGGCTGGCTGCACTACTATCGACCGATCCGACAAGCCCGTCACCATGCAGACCAGGTTTGGGTTTCGATAAATCCAATTTGGAGCGAGGAGAATTGGGTAAATACTTATAAAGCACCCCAGACTGAGAATAAATCAACTCTAACTGTTGGGCCCTAAAGATGGCCTGCTCCTCGGAAAATACCCCAGATAGGGATACATCCTTTGAAATGTCTGACTGCAGAGATTTCAAAAACCACTCGAGAAGGAACTCACCTGGAATATGGGCTTTGATAAGCCTCTTCCTTCTCCTCCATTCCTGAATGTGATCAGAAATGTGAGTTGCCTCATCCCGCTTAAAATTAGCCAGGAGTTCAGTCCCAGCCTCATATCTGACAGGCAACTGAAAATGGTTAAGAAATGTGACAGCCAGTTCTCCAAATGTGGCGAAACTTCCCCCAGTGAGCTCTATATACCATTTGGCAGCATTTCTAGTTAGGGTGCGTTGAAATAATCTCAACCTAATCGAATCATCGATCAGGGAGTTCGACGAGCACCATAAGTGGAAAGTGGTGATGTGGTCCGCCGGATCCTCTCCATTCTTACCTTCAAACTTTGGAATGTCTGAAGGAAGTTTGGTCGGGACCGGAGGCCACCCCGGACTATAACGAATCGGGTCATTAGTTAACTTCGACAAGTCTGGCAAATTTAACGTTGCCAGAAACGGTAATCGAGGCGGAGCCTGAGGATTCCATCCTTGATGGGATGGATTCCCTACATTTTGAAAAGAATAGCCTGGATTTGATGAGGCACCAGGCTGCCAGAAAGGACTCGTAGAAAATGGAGAAGACCCTCCTCCCCACGCCGAGTTACCAAAACCCAGACCAGTTCCCCCCGCTGAAGTATTGACTGAAGAGGAAAGCCCCTGGTAGGGGTTCCACGCATTAGACAGAGGAGAAAAAGACTGATAAGCACTCGATGAAGGGAAAGAAGCATTCCCTTGATGACCCGCGAAGAACTGATTCCCTGCCCCAGCCGTTGTAAAGACAAGATTCCATCATGTAAAAGTAGTCGAACTTTGCCCCCCAGACCAAGGGTTGAAATTCTGGGTCTGGGAGGTAAACGGAAACGACCCTAAAGATGGATTGGAACTGGGAATATGCCCAGTCCCAAAGGGGAAACCCTGGAACGAAGCTGATCCACTAGCCATGTTAGACATGGGCGTAGATCCAGCTGCACCGGCGGAAAAGGAAAAAGAGGGATTTCCACTAATGGACATCCCTGAACATAAGGGACCAGAATGAGAAGCATATGCTTGGGTGAACCCAGAGCCAAACATAGCAGTGCTAGAAGCAATCGAAGATGAAGCAATAGTGCCCCCTGCCTCGACAGAAGCAGGGGTCTGAATGCCTGCAGAACTCACGGTAGAAGCTGCCTTCCCAGTCGTGGCCATCGAAAGATAAGAAAGATATGGAAGATCCGACGGTCTCTCAGACTTCGGTCCGATGTACTGAATAAAAAACGGATGATCAGGAGGAAGAGGAGATGGACCTGTAGCAGGAGGCTCAGGTACGTCTTCGACTTGAAAATCTTCTTCCTGAGGGAACAAAACCCGCGAGGTGAGAGGAACGCTCCTCTCGGGACCGACACCAGAATCAGGTATGAAACCTTCAGACCTTGGTGGAGGATCTCTCTCCACAACGTCAGAATCCACAGGGTGGTAACCACCTGCTAAATTGCTCCTACGCCTTCTCGAAGAAGGCTCTGCACTCTCGGGAGATAACCCCCGGATTCTCCTCGAACGTCGAGGCGCTTGATCAGCCACTTTTATAGATTTATTAAATTAGACTCAAAAAAAAATGAAAAGCTAGGCAAGCTAGGAGCAAAGAGCACTCACTAAAATAAAAATCCCTGAGAAACAGCAAGCAAACAGCCTCCAAGTATTTCCGCTCCGGGTGATGAGGACCGGACACCAAAATACAGGAAAGCGAAGTATAGGGCCTTCCGAAAGCAGTCTGGGATGATTAGGGCCCAGAATAACTAGCGAAGGTATCAGAAGCAGTTACGCCGACCTCCTAACAACAGCCTTTGCCGGCTCAAGCACCCAAGCTTCGCAAGGGCACCCCCCAGAAGTACTGCTGGAAGTGATGCGACGTCCGCCTCAGGTACCACGGGTATTCCCCCCCGCAGTCACCTGTGTGGAACCTAGGAACAGCAACTATGGACACCAATCCGTATCAGAAGCTGGGCGGAATGGTCTTGAGGTTAGATTCAGCTAATCGGAGGGGGGGTATCCCTCTTCTTAACCTTCACTTCCCCTCGCGCTTGACTCTGGGATGAGAGCTTTCCCAGTCCACCTCACGGAGTTGGATTTCGCTCAATTAATCAACTTCTATGTTTGTTTGAGCGGCCTTGGAGAGTTAACTCTCCACTCACCTATTCCAAGGCCCTACAACCTAGCTAGTTGGTGATTGACACTTAGTAAAACTTGCTAGTTGATTTTTAGATTAAATCGCTTATTTTAAGGGCTGTTGTATTAAGTCACAAGGATATGGAGATGAAACCAATGGTGTTTTGACGCAAAAGAAATTAATAAAAACTTAACTACATGCACATGCAGTTCTTGTCTTTCGATGAAAAGTAATCTCTATACAGGTTCTACGAGACTAAAAATTGTATTTTTATTTTCGAATTGCAAACTCACACTCACAAAAACTAAGAAGCTAACTAAATGATTCAATGCACCTAATGCAAATCACTACAAGCATGTAAATCCTAAGATGCAAAAAATCTCTTAAAACAAGGTGAAATTTCCCAAAAAGCTCCTTCAGTTTTAACTCATCTTTTGTTGTCCAAAAAGCCAATTCTTGAAATTAAGAACTCTTAAAATAAGGGCAGCAAAACACTTAAAAACAACAAGAAGAAATCAAATGACAACTCCTCCTCAAAATCAAGCCGAAAACTAGAAGCAAGAAACTTCACAAAAGCTCCAAAAGATATGGCAAAACGAAAATGAAAATGCAACAACAAAAACAAAAACAAGAGAAATTTTTTTTTGAGTTTTTGAAATGCAAAAACAAAAAGCAAAACAAATGTTTTTTGGGCTTTTTAGTTTTATAAAGCAAGAGCTCAACAAGACCAAGCACAACTATCAAAATCTAAACCAAAAAGGGACCGAATTTCAAGCACAAACTTCAACAATGCTCCCAAAACTTATAAAGCTAACAGTAGCAAGATCAATAAGAGCAACGGAAGACCAAAAACTCAGTCAATCAGCCTAGACAAATAGCACAAACTTGTTGCAAACAAAAACTCCAAAGAAGCAAGAAAAGTTCTTCGAAAATTGCAACAAAACCCTAGCCTATGGAACTCAAGAAAACCAATCGAAAGCGAAGCAAAAATCGCAATGCAAAACACAACACAAAGATAGGAGCGAGTCAGTGAGCAGAAGCTCTCTGTTCTGATAAAGCAGAACAACCAAGAATGCTCAGAAAGCGATCTTGGAACTCAATCCAGAAGTGCCAGCACCAAAAACAAAACTTTTGCCAAAAGACTAGTTTCCACTCAAACGAAAGAGAGAAAAGACATGAAACCACTTCCTTCACACTCCAGTAAGTACAGAGACTCTGCAGACACAGGCCTCCACAGCCAGAAAGGACCAAAAACTCCAGAATCCTAAAAATTCAAAATCTGCCTAGGTATACGCGGCTTCACAGCTGTGCAACCAGCGTGTATACACGTCTGTGCTAAGGGAAACTCGCGTATACGCGGTTTCCTTCAGACAAACTCGCGTGTATACGTGACTGTGTGCAAAAGAAGAAGCGTATGCAAAGGTAAATAATGAAAAAAAACAAAAGAACAAGCCTGGAAAAGACACTAAGACTTCAGACTGACTGCAAGAAAACAAACTGGACAGCAAATGACAGATAAAACTGTTGGCAACCTACCAAACAGCTGAAACAACCCAACAGGAGAATCATAAGAATGTGATCCCCAGTGGAGTCGCCAATTCTGTTTCGGGGAATTAACACCATAGAGGTTGGTTGGGATACAACCTCCACAGAGCAGGGGCGTACTACTTAACAGAGACTCACACAACCATGCACGTTCAGAAAAACTAAATAGAGCAGAATGAGAGATTTACCCGTTGGTCCTACGTTTGAAGTAGATCCACGTGGTGTCCAAACCCCCAGCAACCGTCCTTCCTCCTTAACCTGAAATACAAGAAGAAACCAGCACAAAGGACAGGTTGTACAGCATATATCTACTCTAAATGTCAGTGAGATTCATATAAAACATTAAATAAATCATAATGAATGCTTGTATAACAAATATTCTCATACATAAAATCATACACTAACACGTTTATTTTGGGAACAGCATGATACTTCTGTATTATAAATAGTACATACAAAATTAATCAAGTGGAGAGATCACCCGATCCTTCCAAGGCCTTCGCAGACCGTCGTCCGAATCCGTCCAGCCCTTGCCTCGCTAAGACTCCTTCCAAACTGGTGCATACGAGATAACATATAAAGGGATGTGTATCTCAAGGAAACAAGGGTTTCCTACAATGAACTGGGAAAGTACAGGAGGCACGGGGAATCAGACTTGGATAGGGAATACCAACAGAGTATAATATCAATAATTCTCTCTCTCCCTTAGGCCATACACATGAGGGCTTTTATAGTCCCTCCAAGTAGTTTCAGCAGTTGGAAACAGTTGGCCACGGGCTGGGGTGGTTGAACTACCTGAGTAACCATCAACCCAGCGTGAAATTAGGGATTTTTTATATATTTTTTAATCATTTTAATGGCATACGCGGAAAAGTCTAGCTGGACTCGCGTATACACGCGGAAAAGCACGGGCATAGTCGCGTATGGGGGATTTTACACTGTTTTTAAGTGAATTTGTCCAAGTCTGTAGGAATGGGTGCCCAAAAGCCATAAAGCAATCATGAATCATGTCAAGGTGAGAAATGATGCTATAACATTGACAAAACTAGTGGGTTTGGAAAGCAGGATTTCATAGATGGCATCAAATAGTCCCTCCTTGAGTTTGGAGTCACTAACCAAAGGAATAAGATTATAGAAATAGATAACTCCATCTACCACCTTGAACCTCTCATCCTTTACTTCAAGAACCCCCCATGTGAAAAGTTCCTTGGAGTATTCCATCATGAGTTGGGAATCCCAACAAGGATCCAAGCTCTCCAAGAATGACAGCGTTGTAGAGGTCTGAAATGCAGCCCCTGTCTTCTCATGGCTCCCATCTTTGACATCCTTGATATCAAAATCACATGTTGGAGCATCATAATCTTCCCTTTTCTACGCCATTTGTATTTGTTCTTGCACAATACAAGATTGGAGCATATGGAAATCAACTTCCCCTCGGAAAGTCCTTGTTTTCCAAAACCTCCTCCTTTTGGACCATGTATACAAGAGGGTTAGGATCCCCTTGCTATCTTCAGAAATCTCCTTTGTGAATGAATAGATCATGGGCTGCCCCAAATATATGGAGTTTCCATGTGCCCTCATGCTCATGCCATCATGGATCTCTGATTTCTCCTTTCTCAGTGCAGATTTCTGAGTGGGAGTTAGCAATGCCCCTTTTAGGAAATTGATCATCTCTCTCCTGAATTCATGAGAGATTCTCTGTGTTGTGCTAGCTTATCCCAAGGCTCCCTCCTTAGCCAAGTATGTATATGCTTCCCATAGTTGATATAACACTTTAGATTTCCTCCTATCAAGAGGTGCTCCTGGTAAAGTACCTCCTTGTAAAGAGGTGTCAAGGCATAGAGTGGAATGTGGATGTAGGTAGACATATTTGTCCCTACCTTCAATGCATAAGTCCTCTTTCCTTCTTTGTGCTTCCAAGCTCTGAAGTAGAGAAGGGTTCATGTTTTCCATTTTGTGATTCTCTTCCTCCTCTTTCCTTCCTTCTATCTCCAAGATTTCATTATTTGACAATGATGGTACATGCTGCTCATGTGTTGTACCAAGAGCTCTATGTGTGAGATATTGTGGAACTCCTTGCAAGAGTGAAAGTGTTTCTTCCCTTGGAGCAAGTGCTCCAACTTATTCTTCATGAGGTGCTTGAGGTGCCTTTGTTTTGACTATGTTATCATCTCCTGCCTTCTCCTCCTCTTCAATTACTGAAATTTCCCCATCATCAATGAAAGACATTAGATCTTGGTCAACTATTGAAGGAGAAAACTTCATGCTTTCATCTTGAGAAGAGGACCCTTCACTCAATGGAGATCTTGCCCTTGGCAAGGCATCAAAAAAACTTACGCCTTCTCCCATAGTCTTCAGAAATGGAGTTGGATTCATAGACCCTTCCAACTCATGCAAAAGATTCATCTGATGTGGTTTGACAATATCAACAGAAGATGATACACATAGAGCTTCATCAAACCTTTCTATAAATATTTCAATAAACCTTGCATAAGTAGGTGTATTGGAATTCTTCAAGGAAAAAGACTCAAACAACCACCAAGCATATGCTTTACCTTCAAAATTCAGTGATGCTGCTTTGATGGCTTCAATCTCTGAAACTTGATGTTGTTGCACAAAGTCATCTAGCTCCTTCACCCAAACCCTGACTGGACATTTAGGTGATCCATCAAAGATAGATATATAAAATCTACCCCTTCCATGCTTCTCCTCATTTTGTGGCTTTTCCCTCCTTGATCTTGCAAAATCCTTGGAAGTTCAAGTTACCTTTGAACTCCTTGGACTGAGCTTCATACTCCTCTAAATACTCTCTAAGAGTCTCCTTCTTAGGCACACCTCCTTTCTTTCTCTTCATGAAGAAATCATAGACAGAACACTGAAGATTTGGTGATATGGCTAACTGCACATATCCATGAGATGAGGATTCAAAATGTTCCTCATGTATAGATCTTGTAGATTTGATCGGAAGATCTTCCTGCTCTTGAAACTCTTTAGGAGTTTCATTGCTTCTTCTCTCTTCTTCTTGTTCAACCTACTTGGAGAGGTTCTTATTAGATCTGAAATTTGATGAGAATAAACCCATATTCTTCATCATTCTGGCCTTGCTCCTTGCCGGAATACCACTGTGAAGTTCCCTTTTCAAGGATATCAAGATTCTATTCCAGAGATTGACTGCAGGGGCATTTACTGGATATGTCACCTTTGAACAAAGGATGAGATATAAAGGCTACTTGGTCATATAAAAAATCTCTCTATAGAGCTTGAAATACTCCTCCTTCATGGATTCAACACTTTGGCTTGAAGCCACAGGCTTAGCCAAAGATCTTTCTTTGATACCACTGTAATATCCCTTTTTCAGGAAAAGCTACAGATTGGGAATAATATAAGTTATTAAAAATGTGGAGCTATAGCCATGAACCTCATATAGGTATAAAAACACTTAAAATTTATTAAAATACATAGCAGAAAAGTTATACAATGTTTTACAAGGCAAAAGGTGGGGAAAAGTGAGGATTTTGGCCCTAAAACGAGTGTATTAGGAGATTTGCGCAAAAATAAGATAGGAAAGTGGTTGGATATGATATATATGGTTATGAGGGAATCCCATGTCGAATTTCAGAAGAAAATTTTTTTTTTTTTGCTAAGTTAAACAGTTCCTCCTTTCCTAACTAGGCTAGAAAACCTTGATTTCCCAAGACTAGAATTATGCAGAAATTTATTGAAGCATGTGAGCGTGGTTTTCTAAAGGTTATGACTGAAATAAGGTCTGAAAATTCACAAATAAGCTTAGGGACATAACTCATACACTTTACAGAAGAAGAATGAAAGAATACAGAATAAATCCTCAAGGAAGAGGTGCTACAACCATGTAAAAAAACTACATAACAGTGACATCGTAATTTTCAGGGCTGAAGTAGAAGTTTATTGATTCTTAAGATCTAGATCAGATCAGTACATAAAAATATAGATCTAATACAGATCCATGTACAAGAAGAGTTGATCTATACATTCCCCTTGGGGTTTTGCTCAAAACATGAAGCACCGGAAGTAGATATGAGATCTAAAACTTCAGATCTATAGAATGATTCAGAAATTATGAATAATACAAGTACATAGCAGATCATATCTGAAACAGAACATATATTGGTTGGCCAATCTATGGATCACCACAGTGAAGGAAGAATTCCAACACCGGAGATCTGTTCTCCAAAATGTAAGCAAAGCACCCTGCTGCTGTAGATCTGCAAATAACGCTGTCTTAGGGACAGAAAAAACATTGTAGCTTCTAAAGATGATTTGGCCTAATGCCAATATGTGGATCTGAAGTATAATCAGAAAATGAACACTCTCAGAAGGTTAAATGACACTCTCATTGAAAAGAGCCACTGTTATCATCTAGATCTGAGCAGATCTAGATCTCCACTTGCGGCAACTCACAAGACATCTCAACCCTCAACATGAGTAGTGCTGTAATGTAAGGTGAAACTTGGCCCAAGCCTGATAGTGGAGAGGTTTAGCACAATTCTCCTCCAAGAGCTGCTCAAGGAAGGAGGTGGGATTCCTGAACAGGAATTCCCAACAAGGGATGTCTAAGCAGACACATCTTCAGAAATAACATCTTCAAAAACTTTTTCCTTATTGCCCTCCTCTTCCTTTTATAAGATAGGAATCTTGCCAAACCCTAAACCACCTTGAATCACTTAACCCCTTTCACATTACAACCTCCTTCTAGAACTGCACTATCTCTCAAAGAGGTTCAATGCATCTAGACTGCGCTGTTTGACTTGGTCAAATAGGATCCGCTCTTGTGATTTAGACCCTTTCACACCTGCAAGATATAATTTAAATAGCCTAGATATACCTTTGTTCACATAGGCATTGATTTATTCTTAGTTTTCAGGAGTTTTACATGTCCTTCTTCACATTTTATTCATTAATCATGAAATACAAAATAAATAAGGAAAAATTAATGTTCCAATTAGTGGAAGCTAATTTAGGAACATTACAGTCTCCCCCTCCCAAATCTTTCTTATCCTCAAGAAACTGCAAGGGTGCTGCAAAACCTCCTCTTCTTCTCTTGTGGCATCCTAATTTGTTAGTCTCCACCATTGCTCTGAATCTTTTGCAATAGCTTTGTCTTCCAATGGTCCTCCCTCAATATGCAAGTTGGCCTTTGGTGAATAAACCCAAGGGCTCTCATCATGAAGAAATGGAATGTTGTTGTGGAAACCTTCTTGCTGATCCATGGCCTCCTCAAGATAGAAGTGATGAAAATCATGGGGATTTTCATGATCCATGAAAGACTCCCCTCTCTTTGTAAAGTGAGCCATATGTTTGTACTGAATGAAGAAACCTAGTTTCTAGCCTGTGCCGAAGAAGACAGAGGTGAGCTTACCCTCCCTGAAGAAGAGGAAGAGATGAAGTGTTTCCTAGAGGACAACACCAAAAATCAACAACCTTCTAGTGATATGGAAATAGAGGCAGCGGAGCTTAATTTGTCTAGATCCACAAGAGCACCTTCATCCAGCAGTGTTGTATTCAAAGATTGAACACCAATCAAGTGTGCCTAGTGAAAGCCAAGAAAGCTTGCCAAAAGAAGACCAATCAAGTTTTCTAATTGAATATCATTCAAATTGTCTTTCTGTGTGTGGATACCTTCAAAAAATTTCTTCATCATTAAGCTCTTCATGGGATGTTGAGGAAACACAATATTTTGTTATTAATCGAGATCCTTTAAGTGAGATGATCGAGAGTTTGCAGCTCCCCTGCAAGCCTTCGTATGACAAAGGAAATGATGAAGAGCACACAAAGCAGTTGATTATAATGGAAAAGGAGAATAAACAAGAGTCATCCTTACTGTTTGAAGACAATCAGTGGGAACACGGAAGAAAAGAAGCAGTTTGGAATGAGGTTTGTTTTCTGGTTATAAATCCTCCAGAAAAACTCATATTGCATGTTTACCATGATCCTTTGGTTAGTATATTGCAGCCATCGGTGGAGGAATAATTTTCTAGGTTCATCAATGAAGCTATGGAATTCAGTGGAAGAGATAAGTTTCCACGTTTTAAACCTGTTTCTCTACCTACAGGAATGGGATGCCAATTTCAGTTAAGCACTCATTTTCTTAACTGGTTACATTGGAAGTCCGATTGTTATTTGATGGGATATTTTTTTATGAGACTAGGTGTAGTTAGGAGTGCCAATAAGCTCAGTACTATGAGCATCTTTCCAGTTTAGTTTCAGATTTCTTTGCAGTTTTCAGTTCAAGTGTGTTTCAGTTTCCAATTTCAGCATAGTTTAGATTTCAACGTTTAATATTTTCAATGTACGGCAATGACTTATGTTGTATATAGTTTCCAGTGCACAGCTTAGTGGTAGTTTCAATTCAAGCTTACAGTATGCATTTTTGACCCCATGAGCCCAATAAGGCACAAGAATTCAGGTCTGCAGGTTCTCAACGCACTTAGAACAACACGTTTCCCCAGAGAGAGCCAATCTTGGCCTGTGACCACACATAACATGGAGAGTGGTCCCTATAAGTAAATCACATGGTAGAGGTAGAGAATAGGGAAAATTTTAAGAACCCCCCTAAATTTATATATATAATAAATGGGTGAATCCCCATGATACATAGGAAAAATGGAAGGCGATTTTATTAATAATATAATATGTATATATAATTTTTTGGCGAATCTCTCACGAGATTATATTATCTTCTAAAATCATGGTGAATCACCAGTAAAAATGGCGAATCACTACTACAAAATGGTGAATCGTTTTCTAGTGGAGTTCGGGGTGTTGGTTCCAATGAAGATATGGTAGTTGAACCAGGAGTAGAAGGAAGAGAACCACCGAGACCAAGCATGGCACATGGTGACTTGTGAGGGAAGTAGTTCTCGTGCAGTTTGGAAAACACATTCTTCTATTTCTGCTAAACAGTCTGGAAATTGTAGAGTTTGCTTCCCTTTATCTTGGAATATTTGGGTTAGCACCTCTACCTATTGCTTTCTGGACTAGTTGATCAGTGAAAAAGATATTGCTGCTATTTGTTTCTCAGTAGAAATTTCTGTTTCAGGGGTTGGTGTCATTAAAAAACATACATTTAGGCATTTACTCAAACCAAAGTCTGCTAATCATTATCTTGAAAATTTTGTTATCAGTGGGCACTGAACTTGAAAAATAAGGAGAGAGGAACTTGAAATTCTTCCATAAGGCTATGGCGAAGGACATACTTTTTGTTTCTGGGATGTGCAAATGACAATCAACAACATCAATTTGAAGAAACATAATATTACTGTTTCTAAATTTAAGAAACAACACTGACCATTAACAGTTTTAAAATTGCTTGTAATCACAGAAGATAACGATAAGGATTATACATTGAAGCTAAGGTAAATTACACTCCTGTCCTCATCCCATTTTTATAATAAACAGAGTATTTATATGTCCAATAAGCAGTACAGAGAATTTAGCAAAATGAAAATATCACTTGTGCTTGATTTTCCGATATTGGCAATGAGTTAGCAGTACTAGATACTCAAATATTATATCTCATGAACACAAGTAAAAGCTTTTCCACGGAATCATCAAAATTTTAATTGCTTGCCTTCGAGTTCCCTGTCCTTGGTTATGCATATTGGTATGGTCATTTTATGTTGCTTCAACAGGATAGCCAAACCAAGAATCTCATGTATAATAAGTTTGATTGGTCACCAAAATTTCCTGAGACAAACTTGATGAATATTTTTGGAAATTTACAGCCAAACCACATCTCAGTTTCAGGTCACATTAATGGCTGAGTGAAGCTAAAATGTGAGTTCTATTCATCCAGCAGGGGCCATGGTTACAAATGTGCATGTAGAAACAAACACTCATTAGATGAATCGAAAGCACATAAACATACTTTAATAAAGGCCTGCCCATGTTTATATACACTTACAATAACATACATAAGAAGGGGTAAAATTCAAGTTGTGGACAGCCCAAAGTCTCCAACAAAAGAACAATACTACTATGTCTCATGTAATTCATGTCCAAAAACTGAGCATGCAGTGCTTGCCTCAGATCCGTTCTTGTGCATATCACCAATTCCCTACCCAATCCTGTGTTTGGAGGTACTATTGATTTCACAGCATCCATCAGACCCAACATCAGAAACATGCTTTACAAAATCCATGTAGGTTCCATCAGTGGAATCTCGAAAATCAGGCACCCATCCTATTTGCACTATATCTTCAAAATAATCTAAGTCAGTGGAACGCGTGCCAAAGTCAGCCATTTTTCCTCTGTAATTAAGTTGATCCAAAGAGTCTGCAGTGGACTCTAGAGGGCCCTCTGTACAATGGCTAAATTACCATAGCGGGAACACATAATTCCCCTCCTGTCCTGAGTTTTTAATTGACCTTACAGAACTCCTTCCAGAAGCCTTCCTTTTGTGATGTCTTTTGCCATCAACATTATTTGACATTTTGAATGGATGCAGAATTGTCACCTGAAAATCACCACTCAATTTAAACATGGAGTAAGCCAGACAAGCACTTAAATGAGGCTTTGATAAAGTATGAATCTGTTACAAGAAATATTTCAAGTCTCCTGAAAGATGCAACTTCATGAGGGTTTGTGTATTGCAAACAGACATACATCTTTTGTTTCCAAGGAAAATCTCATGAGTAAGCCTAAGGGATGCCTCCCACATTTGTGGACAACATCCCCAGTAAACCTGTCAATGTAAACTAGTGCACCTCACCTAGAGGAATTTAAAATTCTAAACCAGGCACCTGCTGGCACAAACCTAGCCAAATGTCCAGTAACATTGGCAACAACCAGTTGAGCTGACCCTTGAACTTTGTGAGTTTAGTGTATTATCATGTGATGTGCAGTGAACACGGTTCAAACAATATAAAAGAGCATAATGAGTAAGAGAGGAAATGCCTGAATTGGCCCCAAATGAAAGCTCAGCAAGACATCGAACTCGTTCCTTCCAATGTTTAAGTTCTCTTTCTTTAGCATGTAGCTTAATCTCAGTTGACTTCAGCTCCACCTCAAGCTCTGAAATCCTTTCTTCTTGTTGTTTCTCCAATAAATCACGTATACTCTTATCTAACTCATATGGTGACACCCCATAGTCATCAACATGAGAAATATCTAAGTGTTCCGAGGGAGTCTTGTCTGCAGAACTCCATTGACCTGGAAGCCCATCTACACAAAGCTCTCCCTCCACCAATTCAACGGAGGAATTTGTGAACTACAAAATATCAAACCAAGCAGAGGAGGATTAAAATATTTACTAGGCCAGATACTTGATATATATATGCCTGCTACAATGTTATCATAGACTTATTAAACATGTATTTGAGTTAAATAGTTCAGCATCGGATAATGAAACTTTGTCCTTTTGGCCATTATTCAACCTTCATATCTGGGAAACAGCTGATTAAATGGTAGCAGATCATAGATTGTTCAAGACAATGCCAGGGGAAACTTTTCATGCCCAATCGTATTAGACTAATCCCTTGGACCATTATTACCAAAATGCATTTTCAGAGGTTTACTCTCAAAAAATTTTGGTGCAAAAAGTCTTCTTACTTTAAAAGGAAGTAGAATAGAAGAGACACCATGCATGTCAAAATTATTTTAGATATGTGCATGATATAAGTCAGAAATGGCATTCAAAAAATATTTCTATAATCAATGAAAACATGTTTAATATACAAAAAATATGATTGATTTATGGATATCAGAGGCACAATGAATACATTCAATGTTCAGATTTAGCAAGCTCAAAATTTTTTTGACATGTCACAACGTAGGGTAGACCACAACACAAAAAACAGATGTCCAAAAGCCAGACACAATTATTTATAAAATGTGTTACAGGCTCTACCGCTAAGCTTCAAAACATCACAAATATGTTCGTTGCGTGAATCTCTATTATCTTGCAGCTTCTTAACAGCTTTATTCCTCTCATCATGAAACTGTTGAATGAAAACATGTATCTATGATTAATTTGTTTAGTGATCAAAGTACATCTAACTTAGTTTGGCATGCTTCAATTTACCATCATGAGAACAAACAATTTACCCTCATGAAAACATGTATCTATGATTAATTTTTTTAGTGATCAAAGTACATCTAACCGAGTTTGGCATGCTTCAATTTACTCTCATGAGAAGAAGAATTATATCACAACAAAGGAAATAATATATAACAAGAATCATGTTATAGAATTCATTACCAAATGTTTGATATTGTGACACATAAGATTAAAACAATTTCAATAAGTTGTGCTCTTTATCTAATAACTCGTCCAAAACAGGTGGTATGTAAATAAAAGAAAGGAAAATGCTTTAGGTGGTTCAAACTCTATCCAAAATTGTGTAGGGGGTAAGGATAAAACAAGGGAAAATACATTGAAGTTTCAACAAGTCCCAAATTTAATTGAAAATTGCAATGAGGCAAACTTAAAAATTATGTTCCCCTTAGTTTGGAGGTGTTCAGTGATGCAAAAAAAAAGCAAAATTCTTAAGGAAAGTAGGGCATTTTCTTAGAATAAAAATGTTGCATTGTTTCACTCTGCTAGCAGATATAAAAGCTTTTTACAGCTTCTATTGAAAAAAGGCAACATTAGAGGCATTCACATGCTAAATGGATTTTTAAAATAGCCTGCAAGTTAGTATACAATCCTAACAATCCCTGAAATAGACATATCCTTAATGACACCTATCTTTCTTAGTGGAAAATCGACATTAAAAATTCTACTTAATGTGTGGAAACTAGAAAACACTAGACATCAATTGAATTACTCAAACCCAAAAGGATCATGATCAATCTAAAGTATAGAATCACCATAAAACTCACCTCACTAGAACCTGATGTACTCCTTTGATGCTTTGAATTTGATTGGAGAAAATCCATTTGTATGTATTCTAGCTCAGCTTGCAATTCTGCTTCAATCTCAACCATTCCAGTGACCTGTTGTGCAGGTTCATCAGTGATAACACTTACATCAGATTCATTAGCTTGAAAGGGGGTTCCGACAGAGTTGGGATATTCTTTTTCTAACTTCCAATTTGCAACCGTGCTTGGATGTTCTTGTTGATATGTGTAATTTTCACCATGACAACCCTTGTGCATTTCACTATCTTGCAAATAGTCCTTTCTTTCATTAAGCTGTCTTTTTAATTCCTGAACCAAGCCTATTGTCCGATGTAATAATAAAGTTAACTTGTCAATTTCACATTTTCCGGATGCAATCATGAAAATAACACCAATCCCAACTCCATAACTAAACCATAACGCACCTGCCAAATTCAGCGTAGAAAACAGCAAGGGATTTAAATATAGTTTGGTGCACACACAAAAAGATCAAACCCATAAGAAGATACAGATGTATCTTCCATTTAAAGAGCTATAAATAAACAGCAGTCAGTCAATAAATGGTAAATCCATAATGTCATTCAAATTATGAGGCAAAATTATACTCGTGTATACCAGTACTAGTTTAGCCAATTTTCCAAGGCAGACTGTTATCTGACTATTGAGATTTGTAATTATAATTATTGTAATTTGATCCAATATTTTATAATTTTTGAAAATCCATTCACTAATTTTCCTGCAACTTAATCTTTGATCATTTTGCATGAGAGATGCACTTCAAAAATCTGTTATATATTCAGTCATATAGTGGATGATATTCTGATGTAATAACATTCCTGAGCATTCCTAAGGATTCTTGGTGCTCATAAATTAGGTCATTATGCCTCTGCCAACAAGATGATATACCTTACATATGTCAAGGGTATAATGGATCACATGGTCATGACTCATAAGCTTCCATATGCATTTCAGTGGAAAAAAAAAGCTATGAACCCTCTCACCATGAGGTCATATTAAGACTTATGACAGCAGGAAACTAACGTAACCATGAATCCTGTTCAGAAATTTTTTTCAAAACAGAACCCCAAGTTACATCAATGATCAAACTATGTTGTGAGTGAAAATGCAATTATTATTTTGTGCTTAAAATCATAAAGACTAGTTGGATCTAGCACCTATCATTAGAGAGCTAAATGTATAGAAACACAAAAATGTATCATTTTCTATAACCTGCAATTAAGCTTGTCTCCAAAGGCAAGGAAAGGATCGCAAAATGAACTTGTACCATTTAAAGGACACTTGCGGTTGCATCTACCCAACACCATAGAATGTTTGGAGATTTGGAGGTGATTTGAAAAGATCCTTCGGATCACTAAGCCTAGAGATCTTAATGAGCCAATGAACATGTGGGTTGGGCCATACCTCTTTTCAGAGCATGGAGAGGTGGACTGTTTAGCTTTTACTCTCCACCCCCCCTTCAAGGAGATTTGGGATTTTGAAGGAGGTGATTTGGAGAGTACTCAAATTTATGGAATCGTACCAAAGGAATAATAACATAGAAGCTAATCCCATATGAAGAGCATAACATTTACCCTGTAAACCGACCTTTGATATGTGTTATCATATGCATTTGTAAAACTATTTATATGCAACCTCAAACTTCTCAGTATCAACGCATGTCTGAAAAGGCTTGAGAAAGTATACTTACAACTAGGAGTTATGAGCTTTAGAGTGCTGAAGCAGATGTCGTAAAGGGCATCATTGTCCAGTACCATACGCTCATCTACATAGGAGTTGTGAGCTTGAGAGTGCTAAAGCAGATTTCATAAAGGGCGTCATTGTCTAGTACCATACACTCATCTGCATAGGAGTTGTGAGCTTGAGAGTGCTAAGGCAGATGTTGTAAAGGGCATCATTGTCTAGTACCATACGCTCATCTGCATAGGAGTTGTGAGCTTGAGAGTGCTGAAGTAGATGTCATAAAGGGCATCATTGTCCAGTACCATATGCTCATCTGCATAGGAGTTCCGAGCTTGAGTGCTGAAGCAGATGTTGTAAAGGGCATCATTGTCTAATACCATACGCTCATCTGCATTCTCCGGTAGCTGATGCACATAGAGCGTTGCACTAAAAGGATCCACCACTGTATCAAACACCTTGGGAGAAGGGAAAACATAGAAGGTAAGCATCATTCTATCAGCGTACTCCTCCCTTATCTTGGAGATCAAAAGGGTTTCCATCCCAGATCTAGTAGCTCCTCGCAAATAATGACATGCTTTACACCCTGCATAGCAAAAACCCACAACAATTTTCACAACTGAAAAATACATTCAAATAATAAGGTCAAGGGTTCAAATCTGAAACACACATACCTTGAATACAATCACAGTTTTCTGCCTCCTTTCGCCGAAGCAATCATGAGCACACTTCAAAATTGGAAAATTTATACAAATATTTGAGGTGGAGAGGCCAATGGAATAGATGCTCAGGAAATCACCTCCAACTTCCAAGCCCCAAGCTCCAACCAGTAAAAAATGGGGCGAATTCCTCCAACTTCCAAGCCCCAACTAGTAAAAAATGGGGCGAAATCCGCTCCAAAGCAGAAAATCGGGAGGCGAATGCCGGGTGGAAGGTTTGTGCGCATTTATTTTTTTGGACTAACATTTAATAATTAATTGTTTTTTAAATAATTATAGGGCTAATTTTATAAAACTATACAAAAGGGGTTTTATATTAAAAATTCGCCCCTCTAAAATTTAAAACACTATAAAATTCGCCCCTAAAATTTTCCCTGTTAGAGAAGCAGTTACCATTAGCGAAGACAAAGGCAACAACGAAAAAATTAAGACAGAAAAACAAAAATGGAAGATTCCTGAATGAGGTTGGGTCAATCCTTGCACGCATTCAAATCGAGTCGTGAACACGGTGAAAGTGTTACATGAATAAATAAGAAATGACCAGGCGCAACCGAAGAGACTCAAGGTCAGCAAACCACAGCAATGGAGTAGTGAGAACCGTTGATATGAGCATCGGTCAATGACAGAGATTAAAGTCACACTCGCAGAGTGAAAGTGTTGCAAGATAGGCACAAAGGGTAAAAGTAAAAAATGCCGAAGTGCGATGCGTGATGGCGATGGGACCCAGTCACCCACCACACTTCCTTTCATTCTGTTTCCCTTGAAAATGACTAAAATTTTACTTTTTCTGCCTTTCTGCTTCATTTCTCTACTTTAATTTTTTCACCGCTATATCATTGTTTCTCCTCCGCTTTTCCTATCTCCCCGATTGCAATTAAAGTGGGCCAGACCCCCTAACATGTCACCCCTTCCTACCTCGCACTTCACACTTTGCAAAAAATAACACTTAAACCCTGTTGTGCGCATTATAAAACTTTCAATCTACGACTTGCAGCCGCAGTCCCACCTCTGTGCCACGTCACTTACCTTCTCCCCTGCACTTCGCACTTCGCTTATTTTAGTATTTGCTACCTCCACTTATGGTTAAACCTTAAGTTTTGCAATTTGCGGGCAGCGGTCAGGTCCCACCTTCCTCCATGTCACCCTTTTCTCCCTGCCATCCATCATAGATCACATATTATAAGCTTTCACATCGCAACTGAAATTGAAAACTTGCTATTTCTGATTTGCGATATATCGCATCGCATTTGTTTTAACTTACCTTTGAAGTGCCTGCAATCTATTTTCTTTAACTTGTGATGCGATGGTTGGTCCCACCACATCAGCTCTACGACCCACTTTTTTCCACTTGCAATACATGTCATATAATAGGAAACCTCATACACTTACCGCATAACCATTCGCCACTTTATAACTCCGCCGAAGCAGTGGGCTCCATCCTCCTCACCACATCATCCTCCAACAGCGCACATCGAATTTCACATGTTTTAGTGATTAACCTCTGGCACTTATAACAGAAACTTAAATTTTGTGATCTGCGAGCTGCGGTTGGTCCCACCTTTCCCTCCATGTCACCTCCCACTTCACATCGCATCACCAATTCCTTTTCTTATATCGTAAATTTCAAAACTTGCGAAATGCGATGTAGTCGTAGATGTGATGCGGCTTCAAGATGAAATTTAAACATTTTTTCAGGTCTGGGTATGTGAGTTTTTACGTTGTTTTTCTTTGAAAAAGGATTAATCACGACAAAAATACTCGGGTAGAAAAATATAGAAAAGGTCGAGTCGGGTCCCACCCATGTGCTATGTCATTCCACCTCTAATCGCCCTCCACCTTTCCTCCTTCTCCATTCCTATTCCCTACATCCGACGACCCTTATCTTGTTTCAGCTCCCCGCAACATTCGAAATTTATCATGAGGGGGGAGGGGGGTCTGAAATGGGTGGTATCTATTACTGCCCATGCCTCCACGTGTCTTCCTCTTTTCATTTCTCACCCCCCCTCTTCGAAATCGCTTACCACTTGACACCCCCTTCGAAATCCGTTTCTCGTTTTTGCAATTCAAAAATCACCGCATGGGATTTTTGAGGTGTTGAGATAATGCCTCATTTATGATGCATACTACAATTTAGGGATTGGTTTGGTGTGTTGGAGGATGTTGAGAGATTCTCTCAACTACTCCCTCCAAGAATGGAATTAGTTGGATCTCAGCAGCACTATAAATATTGTAATGTATTAGTGTGATTGAATATAGAAATTCAATTATTGTGTGTGTGAATATTGTGTGTTTCTGCTCTCTCATAATTTCTAATATGGTATTGGAGCCTAATTGGGATTAATCCCTCACAGGAGTGCCCAAGAAAATGAAATAATTTGAGAGAGAATTTCTGTACATAAGTAGATTAGATAGGTATTCTTGTGCATTTGCAGATGGCATATACTGACAGGGTGTAGAGTGGCAGTGGCAAGTTAGCATACAACATTTATGGATTCTGGACAACGTTGGTGCATTGCATGTGAAATACTCCAACGAAAATAACAACAGCAATTCAAAAAAAAAAACAGTGAACAATCTTTGTCATGTCGAGTAGTCGTTGAGTCCTTCTCGGTTACGCATGCCGAGCATGCCGAGCCCATTTTTTCTGTATTAGCTTTTCATATTTCCTTTACCTCTCTCAAGCAGGGCATTATCAACTATTCCGTCACGCGATTCTGAAAAGAGCCTATCTAGTGCCCTTTCGTGATAGAGAACGAAATCGAATCTATATCCTATTGGGATGCTCAAAGAATTTATATTTACTCTGGATCGTTTCATGTATGACGGGGACGGATTTCATAAGAAGCCGATATGACATGGGTAGATCGATCTCCGTTGAGTATATCTCCGTGCTTCTCAAAAGTGGCAATGAATTTCATAAGAAGACAGATGCCTGTCGACTGTATTGTGAATGCACATTATAATTCAAATTGTATGCCTGTCGACTGTATTGAGAAGTGCAAAGAAATCAAAACTGCGCATACCTGCACCCGCACCAGTTTTTCGATATCTACTGCACAGCTAAGGCATAGTGGCTCACGTGAATCTTCTCTCACAATACATCGAGCCATTTCCTTTACTTGATTATGCATTACAATTTTTGGACTGCGCTTCCTTAAATGTTGTGAAACTGCTTCATCATGAGAATCCACGCATGCATTCTTCTGGTTATGGTGTTCGGATTGTTGAATCTGATAGATATTGAGTGTGGCGCCGAGCCAATTATTTTTATAATTCGGAGTGCAGCACAGCCAAAAGGATGGATTCTATATAAGGAGTTTTTAAATATTAATTTCTCTTTCCTGACAGAAACAAAAGACAACCGGGATTTTTGGGGGATCGAGCCAACAAAATGAAGCTGCAATATTCACTAATTTAGCAGCCAAAAACATAGTGAAAGTTATTGTATATTTCATTAATTATTTGAATGATGTTTGGATAATTTCGTAAATTTTGTTGTTGTGAGATTTGTGGAGTGCAAAACCAACTATGAACAATTTAGCATTATTTAAATTAATTGTTCTCTACGTTCTATAGGGACGAGAGGACAATTGGCTAATTTGATTGTGTGAATTTGTTATATGCTGATCTGTTGTGCTACAGGCCAAGGGCATCAGTTACAGGTTACAGTATGAGATCCATTTGTGTGAAGCAGGTCAAGTTGTTAGATTAGCTCTTGAACACATTCAGTATTCAGACCATTTGCCTAGCCACTGATGGATAGCCGAAAGCGAAATATCCGACAGATGGTGATTGGTCCATAGGATGGTTCATCACTTGTCAGCTCTTATCGCGGAAGCCCCAACGAGCGGAGTTGTCAATACTGTTGATCTTTCAAAGTTCATTATTGCTGGTCAGAAACAAATGTATTTTAAATGGGTTGAATGGTAGCTTGAAAATGGTGGAGAAAAGAGCGTTGTCTATGAGATCTCAGAGTGGGTACAAATGTTAATGAAGACCAG
The DNA here is from genome assembly GCA_034641835.2 of Pinus albicaulis. Taxonomy (NCBI): domain Eukaryota; kingdom Viridiplantae; phylum Streptophyta; class Pinopsida; order Pinales; family Pinaceae; genus Pinus; species Pinus albicaulis. The sequence continues at coordinate 1,607,775,460 of CM076581.1, forward strand.
GGTATACAAATATTTGTATTAATTTAGTGTGTTCTCAATTTCTGTAATGTAGGCATTAAGGGGGGGTGTTGAGATAATGCCTCATTTATGATGCATACTACAGTTTAGGGATTGGTTTGGTGTGTTGGAGGATGTTGAGAGATTCTCTCAACTACTCCCTCCAAGAATGGAATTAGTTGGATCTCAGCAACACTATAAATATTGTAATGTATTAGTGTGATTGAATATAGAAATTCAATTATTGTGTGTGTGAATATTGTGTGTTTTTGCTCTCTCATAATTTCTAATATGAGGTGGAACATGAAGTTGTGGTTTATTCAGTTTTCTTAGGAAACCTCTGCTAAATAGTTAAGCATGCGAAGCATAGTTGGCCATTTTGTACAGTTAAAACAAATCATGAGAATGAGGGAGTGGAGGCATTCAAAAAGTAGGTGCAATTAATTAATGGAAGACGGACTACCCACTTTTTCATGGCCACTCCTCATCACACCACTTTGAAGGCTCCCAGATTTGGCCTCTTCTGCTCAACTTTCTATTTTCTTTTTACTATTTGATTATGACGTTTGGCCAGTGAAATCTCAGTTTCACCCATTCCTGTTTTAATTCTCTTAGTACATAAGTAATGGCTCGATATATGCTCTACAAGTTAGGTAGGATATTTTTATTTTATTGGTATGGGTCTATCATAAATGATTAATACTATAGACCCTCTGAGAACTCTATATGTAGTGAGTTATAACATGAAATAAAGGTTCTAGAATTTTGGAATAATTTTTTTTTAGTTTTGTATGATTGTGATCCATGTGCTCTGAGATACATATTGGGGAGAGTTGTTTAAACTTAATATGATACAACATTGTTATTTGGATTCCAGATGGAGAAATGAGTAGTATGTATCTGTTTTCCTCTGTTATCAGTAATTTCATTTTTATGTATAATCATCTGTCATGATATGTTGCTTTGAAGGTACGTGTAATGTATATGCTGGTAGTTTGCAATTTTATTCATGAATTCGTGTTTGCATAACACTCAGGTGTTAATGCTCATGTATTAAGCTTGCTAAACTCCCTTAATTCACGCTCCATGAACCTCTGTTGTTGTCCATATCTCATTCATATATGTTTCCTCTGAGTTCACGGGGGACAGATTCTTAATATTCTTAATCTTGTCTTTGGTGGGTTCCTTCTCAATTCTTTCTCAACGCCCCCTACATATTTTTAAAGCTTTGGCCCATCTAAAAGCCATCAATATCATAGTCTCTTGAGAACTCTCACTATTTGGGTAATTCACATGAATCGACTCCAAGGTCCCTCCATCCTAGAACCACTAAAACCATTATTCTCTTGACTCATATTCTGTTAGAGGAATTTACACAATTATCTACACTTAACCTCTGATTTTAGGATGTCCTAGGCACTGGTATTTGAAACTCAAGGCTGTCTCTAGGAGCTACAACACCAGCTATGGTTGTATCTGATGCAGATAGGTATAAGGTGTAGTATTTGTCGTAATTGGGTGGGATGATCACGGGGGCTGAAGACAAGGTGTCTTTCAGTGCCTTAAATGAATTTTGAGTCTGATCATCCTACTTGACTGGAATGTCCTGATGGAGCAGAAGAAAGAAACCCTATGCGAAAGTGGCATAGTCGAGGATAAAGCATCGTAAGAACTTGGATTTTACCTATATAATTTGATGTTTCTTTAGTGTTTTGGGTGGTGGTACCTCTTTTATTGCCTAGACCTTGAGGGGGTTAACTCTAATTCATTGTTGGGATACAATGACCCCTAACAGTATTCCTGCATTAATGCAGAATACACACTTGAGAGGGTTCAAGCATAGATTTTAGTGTCATCATCATTGAAATACCAGAAGCAAATGTCCCATATGTTCAACTCGTTTATTGGATCGTACTATGAGGTATTCCAAGTAAGCTAAGATAAGATGATCTAGGTCATGGAAGATATAGTTCACAGTCCGCTGAAAGGTGGCTCTAGCGTTTTTAGGACCAAATGGAAAAACTTGATATGAAAATGTGCCCCAAGGGGTGGTGAATGCGATCTTATACCGATTAGTATGTTAGATATTAATTTTATTGTACCCCGAGAATCCATCCATGAATGACAAAGCCTCATGACCGATGCAAGCATCAATGACTTGGTCGATGAAAGGAGTGGCATAGTTGTCTTTGGGACAAGCTTTATTTAAGTCTTGAAAATCGGTACAGAATTTAATGGTGCCTTGTTTCTTCATGATGGGTACAGGGTTAGGAACCCAATACATGTAAGCGATTGGGTAGATGAATCCATCTTTATGAAGCGTGTATATCTCTTGTTTGATTGTTTCAGCTTTAGATGGGTGTAACTAGCGTTGTTTTTGGTGGACAGGTGATACGTCAGGCCAAGTGTCAATGTGATGCTCCATGATGGTGGGGCTTAACCCTGGAATTTCCAAATAATCCCAAGTGAAGATATTCCTATACTCTTGTAATAGGTTTGTATACATGCTACCTCTTCTAGGGAGCATGCTTCCCCCAGCAAAATTTCTTCGGTTTTGCTTGGTTTTTTCGAGATATTCACCTTAATGGTCGAAAAAATATTTGACATATTTCCTTCCTCAAATGCATGGGGCGCTGAGATAAGGTTCTTGAACCAATATAAATTTTCTGACAGAAGGAAGTCATTGGATTCAATGGCATAAATAACCTAGGTTTTTGTGCTACTAGGCACAAATCATTTTCTGGAAGAAAACGAGCGGTTATGCATTGTGTCCCATAGATAATATGGTTCCATCATGGCCTCTAATATATCATGATCAGAGTGAAACAAGATGTCTAATGGGGAATTGCTTTGTGCGAGGATGTGAGGAATTGGTTCCGGCCTAACAGTGTTGGTCAAAAAACATGAATATGATTCTATGGTTGATTTCGTGGAACCAGATGAGGTTGACAAGGTGCAGATGAGCTGGGTTTTCACTGTTGAAGATACTACTACCATTGTGGTAGTTGCAACGGTCTCGATACGAAGGAATGATGAGAAGAAAACACAAGTCATGGTTCCCATGCATGAGGAGATGAATCATATATGGTGTTGTGTGTTGTCAACATTAAATGGCGGACGAATTTCCGTGATGTTTTTTTGTTTTTTTGACAAAGGAGATTCCTTCTCTCTTGGAAGTGTATCAAGGGTACATGTTTCTTCCTTTATGTGAAGATTTTGATGGATGCATAGGTGCCGAAATGTTTGTAACATAGGGCATTCATTTGTATCATGATCATGGCTCGTGCAAATGTTGCATGGAGTAAAAGTACTCACCAAGTATATTGTATGAGATCCAGCACTACTCGTCATATTAGAGGATGATGATGGGGGATGGTTACGAGAATGTGCATTTCTTTGTTTCTTCCATCTCCTAGTCTTAGACCTTGTGTGGTTTGGATCCTTTGGGAGATTTTTTTCTAACGTTTTTCTAGCCACTCTTACCTTGGAAGGTAATGACAATTAATCATATGGTGAAATTGCAAGAAAATTCGACAATAACAGTGTGTGATATTCTCTTGATTAGAGAGATGAATGTAAGGTATGGGTGTGACCATGCGAAGATTGCCAGTGAACTTATTAAGCTCCTGACATTGATTGATCATGTGGTCATTTTTATCACATAGGGCACACGAGATGTTTGATTTTCTTCTTATGTTGTTGGGGCTAGTGGTTTCCTTCTTGGTCTTAGGTGGCTAGTGACACCTGCAGGTAGGCCTTCTTGTTATCGACTGCCTATGTTGTGGTAACTCGAAAATGACTACGTCCATATTATTGGTGACAGATGAACACATGATGTCTAGCATTAGTATAAATTGAGGGACATAGGGGAAATTCCAAGCATGGTGGTTATCTTGGAAAATTATAAAATACTAACACTTTGCAAACCCTTTGGACCACCAGGCATTAGGGGAATTTTAAGGTCTAAAATGGGCCTCCTAAGAAAAATTTACAACCAAAATAAAATTTATAAGAACCAATAGGATTCAAGATGATGATGTCAACCATGGGGGATAATTCATAATTTTTTAAGTAAAAGGGTAAAAATATTAAAAAATAATAAAATAATAAAACTATTTTTTCAACTTGTATTTTCAACTTATCTCCCAAAGTTTTTAGTCAAATTTCAAGCGGGAGTACTCGTTGGATGAAAAATTTAATTCCTCATCCAAGGAGTACCCATGTTGCATACTTTCAATGGAACCTGCTACATGAAAAAAGAGAAATACATGAAAAAACATGATTGCAATAATGTTTTTCATGTATTTCTCATTTTTCATGTAGCAGGTTCCATTGAAAGTATGCAACATGGGTACTCCTTGGATGAGGAATTAAATTTTGTATCCAACGAATACTCCTGCTCAAAATTTGACTAAAAACTTTGGGAGATAAGTTACAAGTTGAAAAAGTAGTTTTTTCTTTTTTCCCTCTAAAATTTGATGATGTCATCAAATATTATTTTATTATTTCCACTATTATTTTATAGTTTCCTTAGAAGGCCCATTTTAGACCTCAAAATTCCCCTAATGGTAATTTGGTGTTGTTTTCAGAATGATACTAAATTTGGGCACTAAGTGACTAAATGGTCACATTCATTACACAATACGCAGGATGGAACTGGGGGTGGGGGGGTTTAGGGGTGGGAATTTTTCCTTTTCGTGGATGCCTCTCTTTAGATACACATAGGATGGACCCATTATCTTCATTCTCCGGGGTTGTGGAAATTTCTACAAACTCTGAATCTGATATGTCCAAGTCGGCAAGATGCTAAATGGAATCTAATTCTAAATGGAATCTAAGAATGTAGGGACAATGGTGGATATGGTGGTTATCCTAGCATATCTGACAAGAATATTGATTGGTTTGTAACCCTTTGAAACAACTCTAGAGTTGCACACTACGTGATCAAATGATCATGTTCATCGCATAATGCATAAAGATGGTCTTGAGGCTGAGGATGGTTATGGGAGAGAGGTGGTTGTTCTGGTGACCTTCTATCTTCCAATATATATAATACGATCCTCGTTTCTTCAGTCCTTTGAGTTGTAGTGTTCTCCGTGGATTTTGTGCTCGAGCTCGCTAAATCGAGATTTTTAGCGATGAAACGCCGCAGGAAATTTAAAATCGATCGAAGATGATGAAGTTTGGGACAATGGTGCATGTGATGGTTGCTCTGATATATGTTACATGTGTGTCTTCTGTGTCATGATAAGTTTCTTTGGGAAATGTGTGTTATTGGGTACCAACGATTGAAATCCCTTAATTTGGGGAACTGTATGATCAAGTGAACGAGTTCATCGCACAATTCACAAACTGGGACATGCAATGTGGCCTCTATTTTCCTTGTTTGAGCCATTGGGTTGGATAAGTATGAGCATGATGCAGGTTCTTATCATACGTACGAGATGGTTTTGGACCCATCGTCCTCCATTTGCATGGAAAATGTCAAGGGGTCCTCTTGATTGGATTATTCTAGAGCTTGTAATGCATCCCTATATTGAGGCATCTCCAAGAAATGATGGGTGTAATTCCTAAATTCGTTGCATATGGTGCATGCATGGTTGGTGCGTAATGCATTTCCTTTAGTATTTGTGACCTTTTCCTTTTTATGGGTGTCTCAGGTTGTGACATTTCTTTTGGTATGTAGAAGAGGTTTTAATTCATCTAATTTAGGGAAAATGTTAGTAGGATATCTTATGATATCACACAATGCACAAGGTTGTAATTCCCTATATATATTAAGGGTTTTGACCTTTTTCATTTCTTTTTTTCCCTTGCGGTAGTACTAGCTGGTGTTTCTGCAGGGGCCTCTTTGGCTATTATGGCCTTTGGGGGGGTGTTGGAGAGGTAAATCCCCTTTGTAGACAGAGGCGATCCCTACTAGCCCAAATCAGGTCTAGCAACAACTGAGTCACGCTAAGACGCAGGTTCCTAATTTCAAAAGACCAAGATGCGACAAGAGGCCTACCTTAAGTCACATGCTACAGTTGTAGAGAAGATGACGCTTCCATCCTTCGCCTTGGCAGATCACAATTCTCCCACCTAGCACGTTTGAACACCTGCACGTACACAAAGAAAAAACAACACACAAGCGTAAAACCTAATACATGCAACTATGTATCAGTCAGAGAAGATACAATTCATAACATAAGACATCAACATATGAAGGGAAGAATAATCGAAGTTTTTTATTATTAATAAAAAAAAAAAAAGATACAACCTGAGCTTTGACACTGGATCTTCCTTCGGCAGGTCGACAGCGGAGTATGTCTCGATAAAGCTCGTCGGGAATGGGACAAGTCTCTCTCTCTCTACGGCTGTCTGATGATAATCTCCTTACTACTGATTAAGCTCTATTCAGGCTAGCTTGCAAAGGGAAAATGACAAGCTTATATAGATGGTGGAAGGGGAGTTGGGATCCCTACAATGGTGGGATTGGCCTTATCCTCAAGGAAGCTTCCATGATAGGTGGAAAACCACTTCCCCTACATGGAGATCCGGAGCCAAACCTCCCAACTCATTTTAGAGACTCGTTCAGGAGTTGGTTGGAATCAAACTTCCGCCATTTATTTTTAAAAAACAATCCTTTTTAAGCCTGGCGCGAGTAATACACTGGGACAGAGTGCCAGTTGGCGCACCCTCTTTGGTGGATTTCCCCCATTGGTGTGAGGGCTGAACTGGATGGTCGCGCCAAGGCCAAAAGGTCTATTTTTAGGGCTTTTCACAGGAAATTATCTTCAGGGGAATGATTGTCCTTGTCAAGGGGGATGCCATGAAAGTGTTTTCAGGTCATGTCACTGCTCACAGGTCACGGAATAGACCCTCCAATGTTCGGGACGGGGGATTGCAGGGAAGGTGATAAATTACTATGTAACAGATGTCCCTTAAAGCATGAGGCCCGAGAGAGAGAGAGGGGTGAAATGATTTACGAGAATGTGTCCAACTGAAAACACCGCTGTCGGAAAACCTGTGTAGACAAGTACAACTGATATCTAAAATACATGATATATGTGGTATGGGCGCAACCATCCATAATAGAGTACACAATAACCAGGATCCAAGGCATGGACGCAGCCATCTAGTGACGATCGATAAATAGACTCAGGTATGGTCGCAACCATCCAATCAATGAGTAATGTAACCAATCATGATAATCCACAAAATTGTAGCCTGGATTCCAACAGACAAAATCTAGGGTCTTGCACTCCATATAGACCTAAATAGAGTACAAGTTCTAGCATGTGAATAACTGAGCTGAAGTCGAACATGCAAGAACATCGTCTGATTACCAGCCAATGATGAAAGCTGTTAACAGATGCGAGAGGAACCACCAATAATGACAATGGCCCTCAAGGTACTATAGGTGCAATCCATAGAATGTGAACAGTGAGCTGGTGTCAAACACCCGTAGAATCATCCGATCAAAGGTCAATGATGGAAAGCTTGCGTCGAATGCGAAGAACCTACCATTGAGGCATGCAGGCTCCAAGGTACCGGAAGGGAGTCTCTAGATCAGCTTCCTGGATAATGAGCTGAAGTCGAAAAGAGGTGACCTTGATCGAAGGTGGGCCATAGTGTTTCCCACATCATCGACGCGAGACAGAGAAATATAATGTTTGTGAATCAAGATCAGATTAGAATTAGAGGAAGGTTGAAACTGCAGAGGTCAACTTCTCTTGAACATATCGACGACACGACAGTGAATTTTGTAGTATTTGACATCAAAAGATCAGAGGTCATGATGAAAAGGTGAAGAGCAGATGAGAGGTCAAAAGGGATTACCCAAACCCAGAGAGGCAAATAGAGAATGATATGAGATGTCCCCAACCCGACACGAATGCAGACAAGTGCCATGTTCAAGAGCGACATACTGTCGACACGATGACGATACTAGTTCCATTTTCCCCACCATTTCTGGCGAGTACCCCAATTATTTTTGAAAACAAGCTTGAAGGGGATAGCATATGCTTGTGGTATAAGTTCATCCTTTGGACGAATTCATCCTAGTACATTTAACGAGCCCTAGGAAGGAGGAACTCGAATATCATCATTACGACTGAATCTGATGTCATCAGGGTTTAACGAGTCTGAAAAAGGAAGAACTCGATGTATTTTCATGTTTATAGATTTTGAAAAGACAGCGGAAAAGAAAACTCCAATAGTCCCTTGTCGTAAATAGTTCCTCAGATCCGAAAAGGTAGAAAACTGTGTCTGAGAAAGCCTCCTAGTCACGATAGGCTAGGGTATTCATTTTTTGTAAATAATCTATCCCAACCTGAAAAAGGGGTAAATGTATACTGGGTAGATGTTGTTTCGCAACCACTTTAACAAGGTCAAAAAGACAAGAGACTCAGAAATCTTTTCATGTTTAGAGAGTCAGAAAAGAGCTGAAAGATGACTCCAGAAATGACTTTTTCGTGTTTTTACCGAGTCCTAAAAAGTATAAAATACAACTCGTATCATCGTCCAAGCTACGTAAAAACCTATTGCTACACATGAAAGCGAGCATAAAATCCATTTTTCGACAAAATATAGTAAAATATTTGGAAAAATGACTTTCAAAACCTAATTTTGACTTTGAAAAGTTATAAATATGCCAAAAATAGTAAAACATATTCACTTTTACTTTTTACCTCTTTTGGAGAGCAACAGTGAGCTTTTGTTGTGCAAACTTGCGGCGGCGATTGTGATCAATCCAGTACATCATTCCGGTTATCGTTTGTTCCAGGTAAGAGGCACTCTGCTTAGCTTTGTTTTGATTATTTTTTGCAGATTTCCATTGTGTCTTTGATCCCTGGGGGAACCCTTTGCAAAATTAGGGCTTGGCCAATTGGCGCAGGTATCGGGCACAGACCCGTGCCAATTGGCTTCTTTTTGCAAAGGAGTCGCGCCAATTGGCGCGACTGTTAGAAAAAAATTTGCGCCAATGGCGCAACTCAAATTTCCGCCTCAATTTATTAGAATGTGAGCCAATTAGATGAATTTCTAAGTGTTGCAGAGATATAATAAGGTGTTTTTGACCATGTTGGTGCAGATACCCAGCCACAATGGTGATTGAGTGGAAGGAGAGGGAGCATGGCGAAGAGGATGAAATGGCCATGAAAAATGAAGCTTGCATGACTGCCCTCCGAAACTGTGGTCTCAAAAATTTCTTTCTCACACCATGTTTGAGAGCACAACCTGAGCTATTGCAATATTTGATTAGCATTTGGGACGAGAACGAAGAAGTGTTCAGGCTCTGAGACCAAGTATTGGAACTTGAGGTCTTTGATGTTTATTTCATAACCAGATTGTCTCACAGAGGCCCAGTGCCAATCATGACATGCAATAGAAATTTTGGTGAAAAAATGGAGATGGTAATGGCGAGAGTGTGCCCAGGGGCACAGACAGGATCGGGCAGTGGGAAGGTTGATATCCACACAGTCCGAGATCTAGCACTCTGAGTAGTGCTCCACACCATTACACGGGCTGCGGGGTCGCAAGCACTGTGTGAGGCAACCAAAGCACAACTCCTACTAGCATCTGAATGCATGAACCCTACACTTTTTGATCGGGCCACTGTCGTGACAGCGAACATCAAACAGCAACTGACGAAGTGCAAGAAGGTGAAACTGAAACAATTTGGGTACAGTTCCATCTTGGTGTCATTCATTCTTGAACGATTACCAATTTTCCAGGGCCAAGGGGCAATAGTTGCCGAGCCATCATTGAGGGAGCTGAGGATGGCTCGACGGGTAGCACTCATGCCTAGATCCGAAAGGTGGCCAGCAGATGTCCTGGAGGTCCAAGTTTTTTGTATGGCTATGGTGACAGCTGATTGTCATTGAGGACTGGCCCTATGCCAGTACCGAATTCACGGGAGACCCAGATCTTCCACTCTCAGAGGGGGATGACTGGGACGAGGAGCTGGGTAAGACTCTTTTTTATTTTTATGTATTTATGATTTTTTTGTGATACATGCCTATTCTAACAAATAGTTTTATATGTATGCAGATGTTGGCCCAAAGAGGCTCGCTAGAATTTCGCCCATTACATGGAGGACCCCTCTTGCACACGATCCTAAAGCTGAGGGTGGCGAAGGGAGCGAGCTAGTACAGAACCTGGAGGGTATCACCCGGGGGATCCCGGATTACACACGGCTAGTAGACGTCCTGATGGATACCAGATACACACTGTGGGGGTGCCTAGTCGCCTCCGCCGATTACTGAGGCGATTGGTGCGCGCGGTGACATGCTACCATGAGCACCATGTTGATTAGTCATCTAGGGCTTTTATATGCATATTTTTGAGAGACATGTTGTCTCCGGCTATTATTAAAACAAACATGTATATTTTTTTTTTATATGAGTACTTTATTTTTAAATATAAGTATATAACATATATATATATATATATATATATATATATATATATATATATATATATATATATATATATATATATATATATTTGGATGGATCTTTTTACATATGATGATGTTTTTAATATGTTACGCAAATGCCTAATACAATGTTATCTAATGCATTAGTTATATGATTTTCATAACAAACAACCCAAATGGAAAAGTACACAAAATTCATTACCACACATTTTATTTTTACGCAAGCTTAAAAGCACACATGCAAACTATGCTTGGAATGATAAGGAAAAATAGGCATGCCCCTAGCATGGTGTCTCAATTCGAGGTACATGCCCCCCAAGCTTCAGTCCATAGGAAATGGAGTGAAGGTTCAACACAAGATATTTGATCTAAATATAACAAAACTTGAATTTAACAGGCTCGTGTTTCATTATTTTAACGAGGTTGACACACTTAAAATAACTGTCCTCGTAGTAGCTTGTTTCATTGTTTTAGGAGCTTGACACAAGAAGAGGAACTATGCTCCGACGAGCTCAAAAGAGGAGGCTCAGGAGGGGGATAACCAGATACATAATGCTCGAGACAATCAGACATTGCCCCCAGGCCAGGCATGAACGAGGAACGATGATGTCCATCTCTCCGGGGTAGATCTTCAAGAGACATTGTTTCAACGATAGCTTCATCAGAAGGGAAGACTTCTCTTAAAGGATCAGGCGAAACTGCATCGCCTAGCCAAGGGGATTGAGAATATATATCCAGAGCCATGCTTGAAGGAGCATCTTCAGAAGGAGGACGATTAGATGCAGCGACAATCTCACAATAATTAATCTCAACTGGAGTTAAAGGCATCGATTATCTGAAAGAGGTCACCTGTTCAGGCGAAGGGATGATCCAAGGGTCGTCTGACCTAGAGATCATGTTAACTTGAACAGTGTGTGGTGGTGGCACGGGAAAAATACCCATGAGGATGAGGTCTTTGAAAAGACCAGGTCTTATACTGTCGGGGGGATTGGGGATCTGATCCACGTAAGGAACGTTGTTCTCAGAGGATGAGGTGAAGAAAGATAACTGATCCATAGTGATGATTTTTCCCTCATGAGGGAACTTCAAAATCTAAAAGAGGGTGGACGGAACGCATAACATGGCGTGAGTCCAACTGCGACCAAGAAGAAGATTGTAGTTGAGCTTGGCGTCAACCACTTCTACTTCTACGTTGACTATCTTCCCCTGTAACGTGATCGGAAAACTCTCGAGAACACCCAGGGGTTTAGACTCCCGACCATCAAATGCCTCTAGGGCATTGGGAGACAATGTAAGAGCTGGAGAGCCAATGGCCTTCCAACAGGCGGATGACATAACACAGGTAGAAGCACCTTCGTCCACAATGGCCCTGTGGATGTTAAGGCTGTTGATCTCGATTTGGATAACAAGAGAGATTTGATGTGGAAGTCGGGGGACAAAATTTTCTAGGTCAAAGGTGAGAAGATTAGAATTGGCAGGATCGATACCGTTGATTGCGGACAACAGAGTTTTCCGTTGAAATGGGAAACTTTGAAGCACTTCCAATGTAGACATTGCAGAAGGCGCCTATGCCAAATCCTCAACAATACTGTAGTGCTAAGCGGCACGGGCATTTGGGTTGTAGGAAGATTTCCGCAGAACACCTTTAGAAGGTGGCCTCACAACAGGTTTAGCACTGGGCTTCTCAATTTCTAAAGCACCAGAGACAGGTGGGGGAGGTGGGCCATCCACAACTTCCTTTCCAGCTGCCTGGTGTGATCCAGCATAATCCTTCGAACGTGTAGCAGTTGAGACAGGTGCAGCACCATTCATCATAAAGACCTAGGACCCAAATGGTATAGATGGTGAAGGCTACTCAACCATCTGGGTTTGCTGAGACGGGAACGGTTCTTTGAGAACTGTCGGAGTCCCTTTGGAGCCTTTTTGAAGTTGACTAACTTCAGATCATTGGGGAGAATCTTTGGTATAATGGTCTCCTTCACAGATAAGGCAGGGGTACTTCGGTTTACGTTTGGAACCGTCATCGACACGAGGTTTAGAAGACTCTGGTTTCGGGGCATCGGGTTTGGATTTTCCTTTTCCCTTCTTCTTTCCTTTGGAAGCCTTTTCCGTAGGATTAGCCTGAATGGCGTTGACCTCCGCAGTTTTACCAGAATCTGGAGGGGCGAGAAGAGAAAAATTATTGGAAGAATTGAAATTCTGCTTTTGGTTTGAGGATTTCCGAGAATTTTGAGAAACGGAACCAATAACACCATCCACCGCTGGGGTAGGTGGTGCTTTAGAGGTCCCTGGCCGCGGAGCATCAGTCAACATATCATAAAGCATGCCGGACTGAGAGTACACCAGAGCAAGGTACTGGGCACGCGCGATGGCTTGTTCTTCGATCACACATCCCCCCATAGAAATATCTTGAGCGATATTATTAACAAAAGAGGTGGTGAACCAATGAGTTAGTAGCTAATCAGGTATATCAAACTTGATCAGTCTACGACGATGTCACCACTCATGAATATGATCGGATATGTGGGTGGCTTTATCCTACTTCAAAGAAGTCAGGAGATGCATCTTGGCTTGGTAACGAACCGGTAACTGGAAATGTGTCAGAAAATCCATAGCTAACGTATTGAAGTCTTGAAAGATGTCGTGGGGTAATTCTATATACCACGTAGCGGCAGCACCGGTAAGAGTGTGTTGGAAGAGACGAAGGAGAATTGAATCTTCCACGCAAGAGTTGGCCGAACACCACAGATGGTAGGTCATTACATGAGCTTGGGGGTCCTCTCTAGCTTTACCTTCAAACTTAGGACAGTCACCGGGAACCTTGGTTGGAACCAAAGGCCAATAAGGATTGTGAAGAATCGGATCATTGGTCAATTTAGAAACGTCCAGTAATTCCAAGGTAGCCAGGAACGAAAATTGAGGATTGAAAGGCATCCCAGGCCCTCGATAAGGACCTATACATGTACTCCACCCTGGTTGAGCATAACCTTGCCCCCATTGGTTCTATCTTGGGGGATTCTGACCATAGGAGGTGTAAGCCATATAATTATTCTAATACGGTTGCTGATAACCAATGTACGGGGGTTGATATCCAGGGTATGGACCCTGATTATATATCGGCCCCATTTGAGACGTATATGGATTAGACTGCTGAGTATAGGTATAGCCTAGTTGTTGAAGGTAATAATTAGAACTTTGGGGCGGGTTGTAAACCGGTCTAGATTGACCTTGAAGATAATAACCACCTTGGGGTTGAGCGGGTTGTTGATAAGTGGGGCCCTGCTGAGCCTGATAAGTGGGGAGCACAGGCGGATTTGGCTGTGGAATAGAGTAAATCAGCTATTGAGCAGGGTTGACAGGATGTGCAAGCTGGCCTGGTTGAACAGGTTGACCTGGCTGAACGGGTTGTCTTGGTTGAACAGGTTGACCCGGGTGAATAGGTTGTGCTAGTCGAACAAGTTGACTTGGCTGATGAGGGATACCAGGCTGACCCGGATGGGCCAGTTGGCCTGGTGGTGGGATAGGGCCAGGCTATGCCTGATAAATAGTTTGACCTACAACAGGACCATAAGAGGGTCCTAGCTATGCAACATTCGGACCGATAGGAAACTGAGGTTGCATAGGTTGCACCATAGGTTGAGAGGGTTGGATTTCCCCCCCAGGACTGTACAACAACCTCGGCTGGTACCTCGGCTAACCTGTGGGTCCTTGAGGTTGCCCTGGTTGGACCACAGGGTGAGGCTATATAGGTTGACCTTGAGGGTTGTAGGACTGTCCTTGCAGACCATATAACAACCCCTACTGGCCCGAAGGTTGGCCTTGTAAGGGTTGTCCTTGCAGGTCATAAAGATAACCAGGCTGGTCCGAAGGTTGGCCCTGGAAGGGTTGTCCTTGCGGGTTGGAAGGTTGCCCAACCTGGGCAAATAGAAAACCTTGAACATACTGATAAGCCTTTGGAGCAGGAAAACGTAGAGGGTTTCCCTGCTCATCGTATTGATATGGAAAAATGTAGACGGGTGTACCATCCTATGCATAATTTGAAAAATAAGGACGGTTGGGATCTTGGGAGGATTGACCAACCTCGGAGTTCGATTGCTGTAGGGGCAAATGATACTCCTCAAGAGAGATGTTCTTTGGAATAGCAGATGCTATGTAAATGCCTTCGGGAAGTGACACGGTCCTTATGGATTGAGTAGTAACAGCGGGTGTAGATGCAGCCACAGAGACAGTAGGCCTAACAGGTAATGATGTGACCTGAGGAGATGACGTGAGAGGTGTCCTTGGGGACATCCCTAGCGAAGGAATAACTAGCCTCATAGACGGAGTTGATACTCCCATAGAGGCAACAGCGGTCATAATCTAACTTAAGGATCTATACCCCGCTGGAAGCGAAGGACTAGGCGAAGACATGATAGATAACTCGGGGTTTTCTTCTGGGAACAGCTGGTAATCTTCACCAGATGTGGGGATTTCCTCACTAGGAGAAGGACTGGATGAGCCCATATCTGACCCTGCCGCTAGATCTTCTAGAAGACAGCAAGGACTAGGAGGAATAACAATAGCTAGAAAAGGCGAACCTGATGTAAGAGGAGGGAAATATTCCCCTACTCCAAATCCAAACCAAGTATTGGATAAGGGCCAATTGAACTCAACTGGTCCTCCAAAGGGAAGCTCAGATAGAACCGGTCCCCCGTCGGGAAACTTGGAGACAATGGGCTGCTGAGGTTCAACAGAGGATTGAGAGACCTCTGATGAATCGTCTGTGTAAGGACTACCAGTAGACGAAACTGAGGGTTCCTCCACTATGACAGTAACGACAAGAGGAAGAGATCAAACAAAAACACAAGGGCTAAAAAAACCAAGGCACACAATCAAACGACCAACAAGCAAACTATAAAAGGGCGTGTGATTGTAGGTGATTTATTTTACCACATTGAAACTTAGAAACTTCATCGTTTCATGTTTTAAGAGTTGAGAAATGGATGAAAGGTGACTCTATCTCTTTCAATTTTGAAACAAGCGTGAAAGGACAAGCGCTTGATGATCCTTTCAAATTTAATGAGTTAGAAAAGATCAAAATGACTACTCTGGAACTCTAGGAAAAGGGTGTACCAGATATTCGTGAACTGCAATATACACCTTGGTTTCAAAATGAAATATGAATCAACCAAGGACTTGACGTATGTGCAGGCAATCTCCCCGAATGTTGTGTCCGGTGTATCACGGGTATAAGGCGGCAGACTCGGCTTCCTACGAATAAAGGATAGCAACCTAGTGGGGTCTCCCTTTATATACGCGACGGTACAGGGAGCACAAGTCTGTACTAGTGCTGTCTAAAGCCAAGAGGCGAATGACAGCTACTATAGGTTTAACAACGCCGGAACACATCACTAGCCTATACCTCTAAATATTTCGTTAATGTTTCAATGTTGCCTTAAGGTAAATTGAATAAATTTTAGTGTTGATATTCAATTATGTTTCAATTTCCAGGCCCTACCAAATGTTATGTCTCAAAATCCTCTAAATGCACACTACATGCCACAATGTATCATTTCGTTCGATGAATAGCTAACTACGGGAAGGTTGAGAGCTTTCACACAATAACAAAATGATCGGAAAACAACCACTAGTGTCTCTAATGCACGCTAACGAAAACTAAAAGCTTTTCTTTCAAAGTTATAAATCACTAATAACATAGAAAATATTTTAATTTACATTAACTAATCAAAAGCAAAGAGATTTTTTTTTGTATTTTCAATGTTTAAGAGAAAAATGCACTAAACAAAATGAAAACTCATGAAAAGGACAATTTGAGAGGTGATAGAAAAAGAGCAAAGACAAGCAAGTTCACTCAATGCCAAACACACAATCAGACCTCAAATTGATGAAGAAATCCCTCAAATCAAAGAGGAATCCCAAAGACTCAAATGAATTGTGTAATCTAGGCCCAAAATGAGACAAGGAGAAATTCGAATGAGGAAGAGGCCAATCACTCAAATAATGCCACAAAACAATGGAAAACCACCAAACGAATGCAAAGAAGCAATAATGAAATTGACTGATCAAACGAGGACCAAAACTCCCATGGGAGGCTTGACACACTATAACACCTAGATGCCCTAGAGCTAGAATGTAAAACCGATAGTAGAGGGCAAACAACCGGAGGATGACGATCACACACAGTCAACCATGGCTCCAGAACACTCAGGCATTCGAAAAAATGACACCAAAACCACAAATCAAGCTCAGAAAGCTTAGAAAGAAGCAAACCCTAGCACCACACAGGATTGGCACGACTGTCAGGTTGCAACTAGCGCCAGAACAGGATTGGCGTGGGGGATAAACCGGCAAAAAGCACCAACTGGCGCGACTGTTAGGGTAAAAACCGCGCTAGTCGAGTTTACCAATGAAAAAAATAAAAAAGATCAAATAGGGAGCAGATCGGGGATGGTGAGGCTAAACAAAGGTTTAACACTAGAAAAGAGCGAACCAAAAGAGCTGATCAAGCAGACAAAGACCAAAATCAATCGAAAAGACAAGACAAACTCCAATCAATGTCTCCCCAGTGGAGTCGCCAGTTTGTTGGAGAGGTAAATCCCCTCTGCGGATAGAGGCGATCCCTACTAGCCCAGATTGGGTCTAGCAACAACTGATTCATGCTAAGACGCAGGTTCCTAATTGCAAAAGACCAAGATGTGACAAGAGGCCTACCTTAAGTCCTACATTGTTTTCGCTTGTAGAGAAGATGGTGCTTCTGTCCCTCGCTTTGGCAGATCACAATTCTCCCGCTAGGTGCGTTTGAACACCTACACGTACACGAAGAAACAACAAACACACAAGCGTAAAACCTAATAGATGCAATTATGTATCAGTCAGAGAAGATACAATTCATAACATAAGACATGAACATATGATTGGAACCATAATCGAAGTCGTTTATAATTAATCAGAACCAAGAAAGATACAACCTGAGCTCTGACGCTGTACGTCTCAATAAAGCTCGTCGGGAATGGCACAAGTCTCTCTCTCTTCGGTTGTCTGACAATAATCTCCTTACTACTGATTTAGCTCTATTCAGGCTAGCTTGCAAAGGGAAAATGAAAAGCTTATATAGATGGTGGAAGGGGATTTGGGATCCCTACAATGGTGGGATTGGCCCTATCCTCAAGGAAGCTTCCATGATAGGTGGAAAACTACTTCCCCTACATGGAGATCCGAAGCCAAACCTCCCAACTCATTTTAGAGACTTGTTCAGGAGTTGGTTGGAATCAAACTTCCACCATTTATTTTTAAAAAGAAATCCTTATTAAGCCTGGCGCGAGTAATACACTGGGACAAAGAGCTAGTTGGCACGCCCTCTTCGGTGGATTTCCCCCATTGGCGCAAGGGCTGAACTGGTTGGTCGCACCAAGGCCAAAAGGTCTATTTTTATGGATTTTCACAGGAAATTGTCTTTAGGGGAATGATTGTCCTTGTCAAGGGGGATTCCATGAAAGTGTTTTCAGGTCATGTCACTACTCACAGGTCACGAAATAGACCCTCCAATGTGCGGGACGGGGGATTGCAGGGATGGTGACAAATTACTATGTAACAGGGGGTAATAGGAGTTATACCTGTAGAGGTAATACCCGGGCTTCCTAATGCGGTTGGTGGATCCAAATACCATATTTGTATTGCATAATCCATGTTTGGAAATGTAATATTTTCCATGACTTGTTTTGAAATAAAACTAGGTGGGGGGTACAAAAATGGGGGTTGGGGAATAACATAAGGTAGGAATTCTGAACCCATGGCATCGGTATCCGTGCTAATGGTTTCTGATCCTGAGCTAGTTTCGGTGTTTGATGAGGTCATCATGCACACCATTGCCTCTGTACTTTCCAGGGCTTCCACTAGTATGATAGGGGGGTCTCCTGGGTATGATCCTAGGATAGAAGATGGTTTGAATTGTCCTATGGAAAATTTTGTATACTTTGTGAGTGGTTCCATGGTTGTATCCACATATGATAGTAAAACATCTAGAGCGGTCATGGGTTTCTTTTTGTATTATGTGAGATGGTCGATAGTGATGATCCTATTGTCATGAGGGAACATCGTCGCCCTAAAAATAGAGGATGTGATCATGGTTATAGCATACATGTAACTCCGCCCGAGGAGTATATTATATTTAATGTTTGCATATTTCTGTGGGGTAGATTCTTAGATTGAGTATATTGTATTATAATTATGCATCTAAGACCTCAATGTCTATAAGGACTATTTTTCTGACCAGGTTCACCAAGACATTTTGATAAAGACTTACGGGGGCTAATGGACACCCATCATATGCTCAGAGCATGATGTCAGATGGTTTCAATTCAGGTGATCCTAAATTTTTCCAAACTAATTTGGACATGATGCATGTGGATGCTCCTTCATGCACAATGCACCGATGTATGGTGATATTCTGAACTAAAACTGGTATATGGAAAGCGACTAGAGAAGGAAGACTACAGCTCACCTTGTCTAGATCGAAAACCATTAGGCGAGAATCAGAAGGGTCAATTTCACCTAAAGAAGAAAGTAAGGACTTTTGTTGTGTTGGGCATTATTGTAGGACTTCCAATGTTGACATGGCTACTGGAGATTGAGCCACGTCATCCACTATACTATAGATATGAGCAACTTTGGCATGATGTCATGTGCGCCTGGTTGGTCCTTTAACCATTGTTGGAAGGGGCTCAATAGGTACTTTGGAGATAGTTAATAGTGCAGTAGGTGCACTCGTACTTGTACCTGACAGTTTGGTATCTGGGGAAGTGTCATAGTTCCTATTTCGTGTTTGGAAGAAAAATTATTCTCCAGCCATGTAGATTTCGTGGATTTTTCCTCTGGTTTCATTTTGGGGTGGTTGTTATTGTTGGGTATTAACCACTCCTTGATGGGGGAAAGGCTCCTACATCACTATAGGCTACTGGGACGTAGGCCCCCCTTTTCATCGGTTACCCTTTAGTTTTTTCATTCGGGGAGTTTGGGACAATGGTGAGTGTAATGGCCATATTCACCAAATATGACACAAGAGTGATTTTTCCTTATATTCGGTCTCTTATTTTTCCCTTGGGAGCTATTACTTGGCTCCTGGTTTTGATTTTGGTTGGGGTTGTCCCATGCCTGAGATCGCAAGGGACATTGTTGATTATTTCCCCCTCTCTATAATTTTCCTTTTGTTTGTTCCTTGGCATCTTCTTTGCAAAATTTGGAGGATTATTGATATTTTCCTGATCATAATATTTCCGTTGTTGAGCCTGGGATGGTTGCACAAGATTCACAGATGCATTTTTTTTGCGTCGGTAGTATATTATGTGTGAGAAAAGGGGAATATTGATTCCCCTATCCCTAATTGGTGTATGGTTTCTAGGGTGATTCTCTTGTATCAACATTCCTAACTGAGTATTGGTTCCCCTACAAGGGAGAGTACGAACCTCCATTATTTTGATGGTATGGCATTGCCCTATTAGTCATGTTCTGAGGAGGTGCAGGCTGACTTTGGTGATACCCGGCTTGTGATACATTCTGAGTAGAATCATAAGGGTATCTTGGGTACTGATAATTGTTTCTTAGTTGAAATTGGGCTAAGGACCCTATCAAACCATCAGCGGTATTAGACGCGCCTGGTAACTCCCTATAAGTTTGCAGGCACATGGCATTTGGCAGGGAATTGTAAATATATCATGATTGGGTGCAAATAAGTTCAAGTTTTTGGGCTTTGATAATGGCATCTTCCTCGACTGAGGTAGAATTTTCGGTTGCCACATCTTTTAGAATATCTGCAGTGAGGATTTTCAAAAATAATTCCAACAGAACTATGTCGTCGAGTTTGGCTATGCACGAACTACGAAGTTTCCACCATTCATGGAGATGGTATGACATATGAATGATGGAATTTGTCTAAAATGTGTAAGAAGCTCCATTCCTGAGTCATGGTGAATTGGCAGCTAGAAATATGTAAGGAATGCAGTATCGAGGGCACTAAAGGTTCTTTGGGATGCAGATGGCTGCTCGACATACCATTTCGTCAGAGGCCCTCTCACGATGCGTTTAAATAGTCTCAATCGAATGGTATCATCAATGATATTATTTGATGAACACCACAAGTGGAAAGTCATTATATGATTTCTGGGGTCTTCTGCTTGCTTCCCTTCAAATTTTGGTATATCAAAAGGGAGCTTCGTAAGAATGGGGGGCCAATTATGTCCATGTGAAATGGGGTCATTTGTTAACTTTGTTAGAGATATGCAAGATTTATTGGTGCTAAGAAGGGTAACTGTGAATTTACCGCCATCACACTTTTTTGAGAAAACGGTGTCTGGATGTTATGGTTTAGGGGAGGTGTTTGGGGAATGCTGCCCTTTTGCGTGCCCTGATGAATTTTTTTTTGACTCCCTGAAGGGGCATCGATCCTTTGACCTCTAGGGGTCATAGGAGGAGTTGAGGGTGGTGACCCTGCAGGGGTGTCCAATGGTGTGGTGGTAGGTGACCCTTTACAATTTCCAATTAAATATGCCCTGATAAAGGAATATCTAATAACCTTAGCATTGTGTCGTCCTCGACACCTAAATGGCGGGAGGCCTGGCACTCCTCCATATAATGGGGGGAGGTCCAAGAAACATCTAGATCAACGAGGTCCCATTGGGTCTATTATGGTGTCGACTAGCGTAATCTTGCTGGTATTTTTGGTTTTTTGGAGGAAGGAGGATTTATATCAAAGAAAATAAAATCACATGCATAAGACAAAGCGAAAATATAAGAGGTAATTTTTCCTTTAATTTTAAAAGTATGTGATCAAATAAGAAAAAAATGAGGTTCTTTGTGTATTTTGTGTATGATACCAAAAGTATATATAGACCTACTCTTCCTTACACTCTCATTATAACTGGGCCTTGAGAAGATATATTCTAATGGGTACTAGGGCCAACATCCCAAAAGATTTGGTGATGCCTTCTAGCAGCTGAAGAATCGACCAAGATAATGGTATGAGGATCAAGTGTTGCCTGAACCGTCACGTATAGGGAAAGGATGCCCTAGTTTTTGGCCACTAAAGTACCTTCATCCCACATGAGCATTCGAGTCTTGAGCGTCTTCATATTCGGTTACCATTACCAAGCACTAGATGGGTCAGGTAGCCCCAAAGTGTACCACACACACTAGGCCTAAGATTAACCCCCTCTGAGACAAGTCTCTCTAATGCTCAGGTATTCATTCTGTGGGAGAATAAAAGTATTTGAAGCTCCTTAAAATGTCAACATATATGTTTCAAAATTTATTATAACCATGGAAGCTTATTGGATGCCTACCCCCAATGGTCTTAACATGAACTATAATTTATGTTGTGGCCACTGTGATGAGAATTTAGTGAGTTCAGTTAATGATTATTTTTAGAGAGTCCCAATTTTTCTTTAGGGTGTGTTTTGGTGAAGCAACTATAAGAAGAGAAAAAAGCTCCTAAAACCCTGGGTGCCTTATGGTTCAATTCTCACCGATGCTTCGTGTGTGCTTTGGAGTGAACAATCACAAGGGTTATGAGATGCAGATATGTGATGATCCTTTATAATCCTTTTCTAATTACCCTATGTGTGATTTTTCCTTGAAATAAATTGAAATGATGTGTGGATTATGGGCCACTTACACCTTGCCTAGTGTTACATAGCATTTTGTCACCATCTGTGCAATTCCCATCTCGCACATTGGAGGACCATTTCTATGACTCGTATGTAGTGTCATGTCTTACAAAAAGTGTCATTGCATCCCTTACCATGAGGAGAACATTTCCTCTGTTGACTATTCCTGGAACAGACCATCAAAAACACATGATTTTGGGTCAGTGCTGGCAGGCAGTTATGGCCTCGCGCCAATAATCAAAATTAAAACTGGGCCCTGCGCCCATTGGCACTTTGTCTCAGTGGACTGCCCGCACCGAGATGTTTTTGGAAAGTATTTTAAATATAGAAGAAAATTTTCCATTGGCAACAACTTCATGAACAGAGTCAGCATGAGTTGTTTGACTGAATAACGTCGAACATCTTGCTTTGGCTTCTTGTTCCCTACTTTTGAGAAACCTCCAAAGGATAAGGCCTCCCTTCCACCATTTGAGGGATCCCAACCTCCTCTTCCTCTCCTATAAATACGTCTCTCTCACATAGATGTTTCTAGCTAAACATTTTGGAGAATAGTTGAAACAGTCTGATATAGTTGGTGTGAGATAGAGCAGAGAGAGACCCTTGTCGAGA
The DNA here is from genome assembly GCA_034641835.2 of Pinus albicaulis. Taxonomy (NCBI): domain Eukaryota; kingdom Viridiplantae; phylum Streptophyta; class Pinopsida; order Pinales; family Pinaceae; genus Pinus; species Pinus albicaulis. Next base: position 1,607,798,143 of record CM076581.1, read on the forward strand.
GAGATTCTAGGTTGATTTCCTCACCAAGTCCAATTCCCCAAAAAATGCTCGAGATGCGTTTTTAATAGACCCGTTGAAAGAGGCTGCGATGTCAAAGCTCATTTGGTTGTAATCTCTTTCTTTCTCTGAATTAATACATGACTGATGTTTTGGTTCCTGTCTTGTGTTGATGTGAGTAATCTTGCGCAATTCGTTTAATTCTCCTTGAACAATTAGATAGTTATGAATGCAAATATTGTTTCAGATGCTGCTATTGTTCTTTGATCCTTGTGCAGATATTTGAGTACCATTGCTGAAGGACCATGACATGTCGGGACAAATATCAGGAGACTGCAACTACAACTACGACAACTGCGTTGGAACAAAGGTAGGATATATATCCTGACTCAGTTTCATTCATTAACTAGGAATCGACGCATTAACATGTCCTCTTGCTGCTAGACCCACCCTAGTGCTAGAGGGAACACCTCTATCTACAAAGGGGATTTACCTACACAACACCTAGTTAGACTATGTTTTCACTATAGGGAGATGGTAGCTCAAATTGTCTTAGGAAATATTTCATATACGTACCCTAGCTCATCGAGAGGTGCAAGGGTGGAAAATATTACTTGCTTTCTTTGTTTATAGTTTGATCCTAGTCCCAAATCTTAATTCAAAATTAAAATAATCTAATGAAAAAATTGAAAAAAACTGAATTGGTACAAGATGTGTGGATGTCATGGGCCTCTTACTTTTGACTAATTAAGCTACATGTTTTGTATAATTATCAACAAATGATTTGTTCAGAAAACATGCATGGATTTAAGGCCACTTACTTTCTCCCTACTTAAACTATGTGTAATTTACAAAATAAAATAATAAAAATAAAACTACCTAGTTGCTAAGCTAATTCGAGGTTAAGCATATAAATTAAGTTTCCTAACAGTAGTGAAATACAGAAACACAATGATGAAAAACTATTAGGGGTTTCCAATCACCTTACAAATGGGAAAAAATAGCAAATGTTTTTCTTGCTAGCCCTCTGTGCAAGTTACCTTCCCACAAGTGTGGAGTGCGCATCTGTCGGAGAACAAGGCACGCCGTCGAGAAGAATGAAGAAAAAATTGCCTTCTCTGCTATGTAAAACTTTCACCGTGTGTGATGAGAGATGCAGAGAAAATGTAAGGGTGTTTTGTAGCAAACTAAGTAGGAAGAATGACCTGCAGAAACAACCATTAACTCAAAATAAAGAATCTAGTGGAGTTTCCATTCATGTGGTAGTGTATTTGTGCAAGGTTGTATCATACACACTTATTTAGCAAGTTGGTTGCTACCTACACAAGGTCACAGAGAAAAATGATTTTTTACTGTCAATGGAACATATTTAACATATGCAAACTAAGTTTGGAGGGAAAACTAAGCATACAACAAAAGATACAAAATACAAAATACAAGCGCTCGATGGAGCAAACATCCTAATAACACAAGTGGAAAATTCTTCGTTTATTAGGTGTTGGTGGTGAAAAAGATACAATGCTAAAATATTAAAGTAGGTCCTTTAAGCTATGGAGCTCATATACCCAAAACAAGGGGGGCTCCTTCCCTAAAGTTCTCGCAAGAACCTTCTCCCTCTCTCAAAGGATGGTCGATCAAGATCAAATGGAAAACCTCTCTCACTTGGACTAAGATGTTCGATGGCCAACATATGGGTCCTTCCAATCCATCTGCTGCTGGACTTTGCAAGTTGGTTTTCTATGAAGCAATTTGGTCAACATAACAATGTATCTCCCTTTCGATCTTGCAAAGGCCAATTTATATAGGAATTTTTTGAACTTCTCTTCCCTCTCTTGGCCCAATATTGATACTGACCCAAGAGTGGGGAGTAGATTCCTTTGTGGGTTGCATAAATCCTTAAGGTGGCTCAAATTCAGCTATACTTGAAAATATTAGGTAGAGAATCATCTTAGCCAAGCATGTCAAGGGGTCCCTGATGGTGACATTTCACCATCTCTAGGACCGTGCGACTATCAAAGGAATAGTTGCACATGCATTGTCCATTAATTTCCATCTAAACCTTAGGAAAAATTAAATTTTTGGTATTTCCTAATGTATTTCTTATCTGAGAATCTTTGTCTGTACCTTATGCTTGACATTTTTAATGTCTTTTGCCTATACGATTTCTAGTGTTAACACCTAGAATTAAATAAATGTGGTGGCTAATGCTTCTAATAGGAGGAAAACTATTTGGTATCTCATCCACAATAATATCATCTAATTGATCTAACATGCTTTTATTTTCTTCTTGTAAGAATTACTTGAGGCCTCCTAATTAGAGAAAAATGTACATCCTCTTTTTTCTTCTTCTTGTAATAGCTCCTTTCCACTCATGAGTAGTACACTTGGACATGTTTCATCTTTGGATTCTTCATCCGGTAGAGGAAATAAGATGTGTTTTCTACAATATTTCTCATGAGTGTATATGTTTCTTCTTCCTTCATGGATGGCTTTCATGTCATATTTCCAAAATCTCCCCAACAAAACATTGAAACTATCCATTGGAATCACATCACACAAGTTCATCCTTATACCTTCCAATTTGGAAATCTACCTTGCAACGGTTCATTAACTAAAGATTGATGTTTTTTTGCAACCATGAAACCTTGTAAGGATCTGGGTGTATTGTTTTCTTCAAATTAAATTTCTTTACCATTTCAATATAGACTAAGTTATTAATATTTCCACTATCAATAACAACTTTTCAATATTCACCTCTAGATTTACACATAGTATTGAATAGACTTCTCCTTTGGACTCGCTTTTTGGCTTCCTTTGCGCTCTATGTTAGGTCCCTGTAATTTGTCAGATTGGCAAGACCAAATTGAACAAGGGTAAAATCAAACCAATCTTTGGAGTCCTAGGACCTAGCCTTCCTGGACTCAGAGAAGGCTCTCTCTATATTTGTATAAAAGATTTAAACTTGATTTATTTTAGGGTTTTGATTTTAGGCTAGTTATAGTGATAGGGTTGTTTGTTTAGTTTTGTTTGATTGGGTAGGTTGTAAAAAAGAACAGATAGAGTGAGAGAGGTTCAAACCATTGGGCTATGGAGTTTGCAAAAGGTATTTAAAAGTACTACAATAGGTCAAGGGTGTTTCATAGGGCAATTTAACAAAGACAAATGGATCTAAGTAGCTTATGTGGGTGAAATGAACATTAAGTTGTGAACATAGTAGGTTTAAAGGGCAATTAAGAATCCTTTAACAAGTACTTTAACAAGAAAAGTCTTTAAGAACACTATGCATAAGAGATAATCAAAGGACATGGTGAACCATAAACTTCTTTTAGCAAACCCTAGCAAGTAAACATTACGAAAATAATCCAGCAAACCCTAGAGAGCAAGAAACTTGTAAATTCTCTAGTGATTTCAACTTTAGGCAAAGAAAACATTCAAGATAATATATGGTAATGATCAAAGAGCAGGGAACTCCTAAAATACTTAATCAAACTATGAAAGACCTTCAAATCAACTATTTAAGATGGACTAAAGGACAGGGAAAACCATAAACTTCCTCATCCAAACCCTAATTAGAAATACTTCAAAGAAAAGACCTCAAAAACAATGTTTTAAGTTATACCAAAAGACAAGGCTAACCATAAAATTCTTTGGAATTGGCTTAAGCAATAGAAGCATACAACCTTAAGGTGCTTCTAACATCATATATTAACCTAAATTTTCTATTTTATTGCAAGAGAAATATGTACAATATGGAAACATAAGAAGACAAGTGTAAAATTAGAAAGACATCACCATTAACCATGTTCATGAATCCTGCAAATGTGCTTGTCTTATTGATATGCAGTCCAAAACCTTCACAAGGCTCCAAAGTCAAAAACTCCTTACAACTGAAAGTCTATGATGTTTATCTCAACAATCAACCAATATCAGCAACAAGGCCTCCATGCAGTATTTAATTTGCAAAGGAGGATAAAAAACCTAGCTAGGTTTCGAAAATGTCATTAATTACATCATAAATGTCATTTTTGTCCTATGAAACCATGCAAGGCCCAAGGCACAAATATCCTAACTTAATAAATGCAAAAATAAATTTTAACATAACTTCTCATATAAATCTGGAGTGATTTTCCTTCAAAGCCCTCAAAATACCTTTTTCAATAACTCCAAGTCTGTTTTTTTGACTTTCAGGCAAGGGCGCAGCGCCAAGCCAAGGGTGCAGCACCAAATCTGGAAACATTGCCTCTTTTGCAGCTGAAATTTGGAGGCCTTCCTGGTGTCCAAATGAGCTCCATGATAGCTCAATAGAAAGCCTGTCTTGTCTAGTTTCCAAAAATTCCTTTAGTTTTCTGATTGGTGTCCATTTTCTTATTCAAAAACCACTTTTTCCAAGACTTCTCAGGGCGCAACGTCAATGCTGAAAATAGGGCAGAAAGGTGATTTTTTGCTTGTTTTTGGCACTTTTGGAGTACCAGTTTTGCTCCAAATGGCTTGAAAATTTTTGAGGGTGATGTCCTTGGCTTGATGAACATGGAAATGTTAGGTTTTCCCCCATTGGGTGCCCCAAAAAAGAGCGCAACACCACTTGGCCTTTTTTATGCAATCAAAATAGTCAAAAACTCAAAGTTTGCAAAAAGATTCCAAAATTTGTATTTGTCTTTCTGATCATGTCTGGGATGCTTGTAGGGATGCATCAGAAATAATGTCAAGCTTTTATTTGTCTTTTTTCTCTTTTATGGCTTGAATCTTTGCAAGGGCTCTTTTGAGCTTGGCCCTTGTAATCTTGTTTCTTAAGGCATAATACCTTGCCCTCTTCTTCTGAAGGTCAAGGTCTCTCTTTTTCTTCTCCATATGACCCTCTAAGTTCACATTTTATCTCTCTAGCCAAGGTTCCCGATCATATCTGATCTCCATGGCAAGAAGCTCACTTGGAGTGAGCTTCTTTTCCAATGTTGTCTCTTGCTCTCTCTCCTTGTCTAAGGCCTTCTTCAAGCCAATTTTCCTTAGCCTCCTCCTAGGAAGTTGTTCTTCCTCATCCTCCATGTCATCTAGAGTGTCGAAGGTTTCATCTAGCTTTTCCTTTGTCTTTTCAGCCTATTTTCGAGCTCTGATAGCTCTGATCTCATAGATGGCCTTCTTTGTTTCCAATTGCTTGTTTTCAACCTCAAGGAAATGGATCACATTCTTAGCCCTACCAAGATTGGCTTGTAGATCCTTAATCTGGGCATCCTTGCTCTAGAGAAACATGTTTGTGATCCTTTGATCATTCTCATCATCACTGTAAAGGTGAATAAGTTGAAATTCTTGTTCATTTTCATGATGATCTTCCTGTTCTTCATCAATATCTTGCTCCACAACCTTTTCCTTACCTTTGTCAAGTTGCTTGGTTGATGTAGAAGGCATGGCCCCTTGCCTCTTAAGGGCATCAAACACATGCCTATTTCCCCTCTGGTAGGTCAAAGGAAAAGGCTCAATTTTACTCAGTGCAGTGCCACTTGCCTCACTACCATCATCACTGCCATCTACATTACTACTTTCTGCCTCTTTGCTCTTTTCTTCATTGTTTGATGCACTAGTACCATGAGATCATGGTGAGGGATTGTGAAAAGGTGATGAAGGAGGGTCATCATGGGGTGAAGGAATGTGACTGGATGGAGATGTATGATCAGCAGGAGGTGATGGAGGAGTAGGAATGTGAGGATGAGATGATGAAGGTGCATTTTGATCCTGATGGACTTGTGGGGAAGTGAACACCTCATTTTCTATGAAGGTCTCCCATGGAATGCCTTTCTGTTGTAGTTGGTGCATAACAACCATCTTGATAAGAGAATGATGGAAAATCTTTTGCATCTACTGAGGATAGTCTCTCTTTTTTACAATATAGGACATTTTATCAATGCTCCTATAGAGGTAATAGGGTATGTGCAGCATCCTCACTCTAGTAAAATGCATAAGCAACTTGATGTGGTAGGAGTAAAGACGGGAGAATATTCCCTCACATGTGAAATACTTCATTAAAATTATCATCATAGGTGCATATCTATGAAGAAAACGTGAGAAAGGAAATATGGATTTATTGTGGTCTTTGTACCTAGGCTTTAGGTAGGTTTCAAAGTAACTCATGTCAAGATTGGCTTGCTTGAACCATTTCTCCCCTACACTAGGTATGCATGTGGCATTGGCAATAGCATCTGTATATAACTCAAAGGTGACCCCTGCAAGGTTAACTTGTTTTTCATGCAAGTTAATGATAAAGAGTCTAGTTATCTCAGGGTGGTTTTGCACCTGCTACACCTTTTCACAAAAATCAAGGCATCCTACATGCTTGAAACATGCAACAGTAAGGGGAGATCCCATTAGTTCCCTTGTGTTGAGAGGTTCAAACCTATTGATATTTCCACCTTTGTGCTCATGCCTCCTTGGCATTTGAGCCTCTCCATCACTGCCACTATCTCCCTCATCTGACATGCTGAAAAATCTGTTTTGAAACCCTAGAATATGATGTGAATTTTGAGATGAAAAAAGAAGGTAATGGAATGGTAGTTTTTTTACAAGTGAAGGGACAGAGTGTTATGAAGGAAATGGATTTAGGGGGGAACTTAGATGAATGAAAACCTTCACAACGCCCTACTTCACCCTTGTCTAGACTGATACTCTTTATAGGGAGATGAAGCAAGCATATAGACAGTGATTTCAAGCTTTGTAGCCTAGGGTTTCTTCTTTGGGCTTCAACTTATTTTAATTACAAATCATCAAATAGTTTGAAAATGGGGTTAGGGCATCGACTTACCATTTATCATTTCCTTGGAGGACCTTGGAGAAAGCTTGAATTTTTTTTGAAGTGGATTGAGTGGTTGTTTTGATTAGAAAGCCCTCCTGGCCAAGAGTGCAGTGCCAAAGCCAAGGGCACATCGCTAAGGCTAAGCACGCAATGCCTGTGGAAACTTCACTAGGTCCTATCGGGTAAGGGCGTGTTTCGGGGAAAATCACCCTAGAGGTTTGTTGGGTCAAAACCTCCACATATCAGGGCATGCTATTCAGAAGGAATCACACACAACCATACTTGAATGCAAAAAAACTAGGTAACAATGATAGTAGAACTCACCCGTAGTCCTACGTTCGATGTAGATCCCGTGGGGTCCAAACCCCCAACAACCTTTCTTCCTCCTTCAACCTGAAAACAAGAAAGAACGTGCACGGAAACCTAGTTGTACAGCATATACTTCTCCTAAATGTTAGTGAAATCCATGTGAAACATTATATAAACCATAATAGATGCTTAAATGATAATCTTTTCACACATATAGATAAACATTAACACACGAGTTCATGAACAAGATGGTTCTTCATTATTATGAACAGCATGTACAGAAGTAAAGAGTGGAGAGATCACCTGAATCCTTCCATGATCTTCGAGCAGACCGTCGTCCGGATTCGTCTCGCCCTTGCCTCGCTAAGATTCTTCCAAGACTTGTGCACTCGAGATGGCATATAAATGGATGAACATCTCCAGGAAACAATGGTTTCCTGATATAAATCTGGGAAAGTGCAGGAGGCACGGGGATTCAGAATTGAACTGGGATTCCAACAGAGTATAATGTCTATAAAATTTCTCTCTCCCTTAGGCCATACACATGAGGGGCTTTTATACTCCCTCAAAGTAGTTTCATGAGTTGGAAACAGTTGGCCACGTGCTGGGGTGGTTGAACTACCAGAGTAACCATCAACCCAGCCCGAAAATAGGGAATTTTAATATATTTTTTAATGATTTTTAATGGCATATGCGGAAAAGTACATGTGGGCTCGCGTATACACGCGGAAAAGTCTGGGCATAACCGCGTATGGGGATTTTAACACTGTTTTTTAGTGAATTTGTTCAAGTCTGTAGGAATGGGTTCCCAAAGCCATAAAAGCAATCATGAATCATAGGAAGGTGAAAAATGATGCTATAACAGATGCCCCCTAATATATGAGGTCAGAAGGGGTACATGATGGCCTAAATGTACTATGCACATAGAAAGAACTTCGCAAGGACAAGAGAGTACTTCACCAGATTTCAGCCTACCAAAAACCAATGAAAGAAAACAGAGAGTCAACTCATGCTAAGGCGGGCATACCCATGCTCAGTAAAAAATACATCATATAGAAAGTACTGAATAGATCCAACATGTATACAAGTATAACTGAACTGAAAGTACACAATGAATCATCTGAGCATGGCCCGAAAATATAAGTCTGAATCAATGTCCAAGTATCACATATAGAAAGCTGATCAAAGATGCTGCAACTGGATGTCTGATCATACAAGTAACTGAATCTCCAAGTACCAAATCATAAAGGGTAGATATCATGGTACAATCATGCAACTCGGGAGCCAACATATAAGATGCTGCTGTACAGAACTGCAACATATAAGGGTGGACGGCATCACTGGCAGAAACAGAATGGAATGTCAAAAGTGAACTGAAAAAATTCTGATGCAACCCGTGGTCTTCACCGATCACTATGGCACAATTCCACACAATGGGAATAAATGAGCTGAAGTCGACCATGTGAGAAATCGTTGGATTACCGGTCAATGATGTATACCGTTAACCAATGCGAGACAACCCACCAATAATGAAAATGAGCGTCAAGGTGCCCCAGTACAATCTAACAAGTGCGAATGAATGAGTTGAAGTCGAACACTTGAAAGAATCTACCAATCAGGAGGCAATGATGAATCCCCACTGTCGATAGCGAAGAGTCTGCCACTGATGACTGCAAACCCTAAGGTACCGACAAAAAGACTCTAGACCTTATTCCCAGAGCAATGAGTCGGAGTCGATGGGAAAAGATCTGCTGGAAGGAAGGCATTAAGGCATCCCACATCAGTCCAGCGCGAGTGTAACCCGCAGGCCAAGATTTGGAAGGAATTGGACGAAGTAGAGTGACGGAACCAAACCAAAGTACGTTTCCGACATGCACAAGATGAAGCTAGCGCATGGAAGAAACCCTCTGAACCAACCAATAATAAAAGATGACACAGAGGTGAGAAATCCACCGATAGGGTCAAATGGAAATCAAGGTACTGCACGAATCCCAAGTGTGATAATGTATGCTGACGTCGAACACAGAGGAAACCACTCAGTCAAAGACCCATAATGATGATCAAATGATGAGCACAAGGTCACCTATCAATGATGGAAATAGGGCCTGGGTGCAACTCTAGGTTTGCTCTCAGAGCAATGTGTCGTAGTCGATAAGAGACAAACCCGCCAGCAAGAAGTCAATGGAGACCTTCTCAAACCAGCACGAGCAAAGGACCAAAACATCTGATGTGATAGAACAAGATACTGACAAGACTGGGAAGGCCGACTGAATAATGAGTCAAGAGACACCGCAGAATGGCTGACTTTGGTTAGACTTCCCTTGAACAAAAGCACGACTCATGATGACCATGGCAATAAAAAGAAACATTGTATAAGTCTGTCATGCAGGAGGCAAAACAAACTCTCCATATGATTGGAAGAGATAACCAACTGGGGGAGAACTGACAAGTGAAACAAGGTAAAGGTTGAACCTAGGTCAAAACTAGAACCATCCCAAATGTAGGAAATATATATAAGTATATGTGCTTTGTTCAAGGGCGACAAACTGACACTGTACTGCCATCAAAATAACGAAGTTACATCCCGTTCCCGCTCTTTTTGTTATATTTGATTTTTTTGTCTTTTTCATATAATAAGCCTGAAAAAGAATAAAAGAATTCTATGGTATAATGGATAGAACGAGTATCAAGAAACAGATGCACTAGTTCCTGGGATTGGAACGATCCTATGCTCAATGCAAGGTGGCGAAAACTGGTAAGCGATACTCAGAGGAATGTTCTGTTAGCCATCTATAAAAATTTTTATACCCAAAGGTGGCTAAATCTGTTTTGAGCCTTCAAGGAAAAATTTTTATTACCAAAAAACTGTTGGCTCTTGAAGACTTTTAAAGGCCTCATGCCTCTGTCCAGATCCTACATTGTTGTTCCCATTTCATACTCTGAAAATTTCTGATAAAAATCCAAGAGAAAAAACTACTGAAAAACTATCATTTTCCCTTTCCTCCCCACTCCAAAATTAACCTTCACTTATAAAATCCCCTTTGTTTTTATGAATTTCCTTCTTCGTTTCATAAAGACCACTTTATAAGGTTTGAAACCTACTTTAAATACCTTACCGAAACCCCCAAATCCATTTAAATCGTTGAAATTTTTCATAAAAATCAAAGTTTTATTACTATGGACTTAAGCCCCTTTGGGCTAAGTCCTAAACCACTTCCCCCACATGCCCTTTCCCCAGAACCAGGCGCTAGTCCCATTAGCGCTAATCGCATCAGAAAGATTCAAGTGTGCACGTTTTTTGAGCCATTTCAAAACTCCGATTGCGATCAGCCATTTTTATCATAAACCGCAGATCATATAGTTATTTCATTTAACCTGTGGGCCCACAATCGGGCGCTAAACCATTGAAAAAATTTCCTCTCCGATCATATTTTCCTTTGTAAATCCAAAAACCCACTTTCCGAATGTTTTAAGTTGAAAACTTAAAAACACATGTTGAAATAATTTAATGGGTTGATCGAAAAGACCGATCGCGCAATCGCAATCGGGGAAATTTCAAATGGGTTGATTGGAAAGAACAGGCCCGCAGTTCCGATTGCGATTAGGCCCTTATTATATATACTCCCGGGCATATTACAGTTCATATACCCCACGGCCCCACAAGTGGGCGCCTTTTTCTTTTACTTATATATTTTTTCCGCCCGACCCATTTTAACTTGTTTTTATTGTAAAAACTTTGGTTTTCGTATGTATGAAAGGGTTTTCCCCCTAATTCATCTCCACCGTTGATCACCGCCAATCGAAAGGCCATCGCTCAATCGCATCGGAGTTTCAAATCGCATCACAACTTTCCCCGATTGCGCAATCGCATGCCCCTATCTGCCACCTCCGATTGCGATCCCTAGATTAGGTGGACCCCGTCCACGTGTCAGATTGGATGATCAAGAAACGACCTTATTTCTTCTCCCACGCTCACCTTTGCACAATTACTGCATTGATCTCCACTAGTTAGATATTTTAATCCAACTGATATGCCTCCTCTCTCCACCTTAGGAAAGCGGTTAAAACCTAAAAAAGGATTTCTTAACTGTTTTTGTGTTTTGCAGGTGTTTTTATGGTTTTCCATTATAGAATGAAGGAGAGCCGAGGGTTGGGAAAGACGTTTCCCGTGCCTTCGAGCTATCTAAAAGAACCATTCACGGGCTCGTATCAAATGATTTATCGATGTTTCATGAGCATTGATAACCTAAAGAGCCCTGCGCTGCCCTGCACATCGACAAGACACTGTTTTATTCAAGAGAGCAGTTAAAGAGTATCAGTTTTTGAAGACAAAGCACAGCAGATGAAGATCGAAGACAATTTTTACGGGGATTACGGCTAAGACAGTTATCAAAAGCCTAATCCCCAATCTAAAACACAGTTTAAAAGAAAACCTAAAGTGTTTTATCAGACAGAAAGCCTCCACCACCACATCTGAGGCAAATTGATTCCTCAGCTACCCCCGAGCCACCTGTTGCCTCAAACCTTTCAAAACAAAGGCCGAAGTTAATGAAGAAAATCAGATATTTGCCTCTAGCGCAGCCAGGGAGTTACTTCTGCAAGGAAATCAATGTAGAAAATATCCGCGGAGTTACTCCACACGATACCTAGAGCCTCAAAGTCCAATAAAGCTCCTGCTGAGCTTAATTCATAAATGTAAAACAGTTAATACAGTGTTCCACCTGTGAAATTCTTCATCGAGCCCCTCAAAAGGCCAAGAAGTCTTGAACCTGTATTAATTGCTTCGAGAGATCTTTTGTTAGGTATCACCTCCTCATTATTCTATAAATACCTCAGTAGAAGATGAGAAGTTGTTGGTTGCAGAACTTTGAAATACACTTGAGTTGGAGACTTCTATTTGTACATAGTGTTCGCTGGCCCTTGAAGCTCTGTTTATGCTAGAATAGTTAGGTTGAATAGTGAAGATGATTGCTGAACTGAAACATTGGACCTAAATATTGTAACTGGTTTGACATCAATATAAAAGTTGTTTCTTGGGATCCTGGTCTATATCACCGGTGAAGTGCTCCTTTCTTTGTTAAATTGTTTTCCTTCTATGTATGCCATATTGTTCATATTCCTCTGTAAAGAACAGTTTGAACAGAGTTAGGATCTACTGTACATCAGTAACCTTCTCTGGCTGAGAAATCTTTATCTTGATGTTTTCCTCAAACTTGTTTATTTAAGAATGATTCAATACTGTTTAAACAGTTAGGAATGTTGGCGTTCCCTCGTCCTTCTGTTTACATAAACATTGTTCTTAAATGTGATTTCCATTATTTGCTATTAAAGTTAGACTAGAGAAGATATGGTTTGCCTGATTCCTAGATTCTTTTCTTCAAAGGCAGATTCTGAAAGTTTCCCTTGGTGTTGACTGAAAGCAGAATAGGTTTAAAAGTACTTTATCTGATCTTAAGTTACACTCTGTTTTTCTTATGTGTTTTCATACTTTATGAAGGTAATTATGTGGATTACTGGATTGTTTGTCAATTAAGCTGCTTGAATACAGACTTTCCCAAGGAGTCAATGGTTAGCCCCGCACTTGGTTGGTTTAAACAGTTACTTAAGAGGCTTTTCTTGTTTTGGACTGACTATAAATCCTCTAAGAAATTATTATCAGTTTCCACCCCTCCAACACTTTAATGTTTCCATTCCATCATTTTAATCTCAATAATCTTGTGGTATAGATGACTTGCCCCTTGGATCACACTTGATGTTGTTTCTCAATTAAAGCCTAGATATGACTCCATAGCCCAATGGACTAAAAACCAGCGTTATATCTATCTGTTTAGCTTAGCTGTTCTATCCACTTGCAACTTCTCACTTTTGAAACTTTTGCACTTAGGACTTTCCCCTCAAGTAACATTTCATGCTCAACCATCCAAAACAAAATCCTTGGCCTTCATAACTAGCCTAATATCATTATTCTAAAATTCAAAGACAATATCCATCTTTGTACATATTGGAGAGATCCCTCTCCGGATTCAGGAGGGCTAGATCCTAGAATCCCAAAGTTGGTTGAAATGATGTTAACTCTGTGATCGGACTTTTGCCAATCTTTCTTATTACAGAGACCTAACATTTCTGGCGACTCCACTGGGGAATACAAACCCAGATTCTACATAAGACCTTGAGAGTAACAAGCAGCCTTTTCAAGCACTACCAAGAAATGGTAATCATGATGAGACTTGTTTGAATCAGTGACAAACTAGGTAAACCCTAGGATCCTTATAAGTTTTATCCAACCTTGGAAAATCAGCTGGCTTAGCCATAGGAGTAGACTGCCTTTGTCTCATAACCGTAGCTAAGTTTTGAAACAGAGTTAGCATATTCTTAACAACCACACAACTGAAAAATGACTCAGAAAAACCTAAAAACATTTCAGATTGGTATTAAATAAACATGGTGGTGGACCATAAAACCTTTTACCTCCTAAGGAGCTAAATATTTCCACTTGGCGACTCTACAATCCTTTACAGACCTTAAGACTCCACTGGGAAGAACCCTTATCATTATAATATCAGTAAAACTCAGTGAGAGGACTGTAAGATTAAATTTGTGTAAACAGATTAGTTAACCTCTTAAAGATTGTCATATCTGGTTGAACTGTTCTTGTTTATTTGGGTCTAAACAACACAGCACAGTGGCTTCGAAAAAGATTCACACTAGAGCCCATCCGGACCCGAAACCACCTGAGATAGTTGATAATCCAGAAAGTATCCTTTGGAAGTCTCCTAAGGTTAAATTATTAACTGTTTTCAGATCACCCTTGAGAGCTAATTCAGTCCCTAAAAATCTTTCAGCTCTGCAACAATCACAAGCTGACTTAGTGAATCCATTTAGGACTAGGTCATTTGATGATATAATCCAATTAGACTCTGAATCTTCACTTTCATCTCCTGAAACAAGTGAACATCCTGGTAGCAGAGAAACAACACCTCCTGATTTACATTTCCTTCACAATTTAGGTGTCTCTCATCCAAGATCATCTCAACAGTCTATTCCTGGTCCATCCACCTCTGTTCACCCCACAGCCATTGTTCAAACCACTCCGCTTCAACCCACCTTCCCTTTTGTCAACTCTCTTATAAATCCACCTCCACCTCCTGCCATGGCTGCCTGGTATGCTCCCTTAGTCCTTCATGCACCATTAGCCAATCTTCCACAAGACTATCAGTCCAAGATTCCATTATATGATGCTAACAATACTACAACAACATCACAGCATGTGGACAAGATGAATGACTACTTTGACAGAAATGAAATTGATGATGATTCTGTCAAACTCAGATTATTTGCTCAAAGCTTAGGGGGAGAAGTAAGAAAATGGTTTAAAGGCTTAGCCCCCCATAGTATTAATAATCTCCAAGGCTTCCATCAAACATTATTAAACAAATGGGAAGTGAGGAAGAATCCTCTCCAAGTCCTTGCTGACTATAACAATCTCCATAGGAACCCAAGGGAAAGTGTACAGGCTTATTGTACCAGATTTAATAGTGTGTATAATGCGCTTTCCCCAGAATTAAAACCTCCACAAGGTTCAGCTTTAAACAAGTTTCCTGAAGGCTTTGACGCTGATATGACCTATTCACTAAGAGAAAGAGATTTTGCAACCCTTGAAGACATGCAAAGGGGTGCTCTTTTTGTGGAAGTAAACTTGATGGAGAAGAGAGCAAGGATGAGAGCTGAAAAGAGGGTATCTTTTAAAGAGGAGTCTACTTCCAACTCAAAGATGGAAAGGATGATGGAAGAGATGATGAAAGAGATGAGCATAATTAAGAGATCACAAGCAAGCCAAAATCAAACTGCTCCTCAAAATAGAAACCAGAACCAGAATCAGAATGTTAGAAGGAATCAACCTCCAAACAGACCCAAGGAAGATGATTAGCAGATCACTCCTCCCTTTCATCAAAACTATGTGAGTGAGGTTGAAGAAACAGAAGACATAACAGAGGAAGAGGATATCAGCGTGTTTGGGGCAGAGGATGACGACTTGGAAGCTCATTATGATAGAAAACAAGGTCTTTACATACCTTATGATGACAAAAGAGATAATAATGAAAATGATTATCAAAACATGGAAAATGTCATCATAGAACCTCAAAGAGAATATGACCTTAGAAGCAAGACCAGTCAACAAACTCCCAACACCAAAACCTCTGAAAAATCTTCACAAAACAGCACTACAACCAAACCTAAACCGATTAAAAGGGACAAAACAGTGGCTGTAAATTTTGATAAAGGTAAAGAGAAAGACACTCAAAATCTTGAAAAACAGAGTGCAGACTCCAGCAGTACTAACACTTCAGCTAGTACTCCTGTTAAAACAACTGTGTCAAGTGTAAATAAAACAAATAAGCAAGCTGATATTGCTGATAAAGTGACAGCTAATAGGGCTGAGATAAGCGCTTTGAAGAGTCAAATCCCTTTCAGCCTGGAACAGGAAATTTCCAAAATTAAAATCCATGTTCCTTTGACTGAGTTAGCTGCCCAACATGTGTATAGGACCCAAATTTTGAAGGCTTTGAATATAGAGGAAAACAGAGATACAATCAATCTTAGTGACGACCATCCAGAGCTTATTTTTGGTCCAAAGATTGAAGGTAGATATCAAGAGGGGCATGTTCCTCCTTTCTACGTAAGTTTAAACGTTCATGACAAAATTTTACACAACGCTATTCATGATTCCGGGGCTTCTCATAATTTAATGCCTAAAGTTGTGATGGAGAGCCTTGGTTTAGAGATCACCAGACCTTACAAGGACCTATACTCCTTTGACTCCAGTAGAGTAAAATGTTTAGGACTAATCAAAGACCTCTGCGTTAACTTAGCCCAGATTCCAGCCAAATGCCTTGTTATGGATATTGTTGTGGCTGATGTTCCCCCAAAGTATGGAATGCTTTTATCAAGATCTTGGGGGGCTAAGTTATAGGGGACTATGCAAATGGACATGACCTATGCGACTATTCCTGTTTTCAATCAAACTAGAAGACTTTACAGGGAAGCTCATATGCAATACACCATTACAAGTCAAGACAGACCTCAAAACTCCCCTATATACTCTGTGAGCACAAACTTAGATTCATTTATCCTTTTTAATGAAGAATCATTGGAGGAACAAGTAACCTTAGCAGAGTTTATGGTCGATAGGGAGGAAGAAAAACACAACAAATAACTGTCAAAACAATGTGCTACTTTGGACAACATTAGCAAACAGAACACAGGTCTCGATTTAAAAGTCATAAGTCCATTGCTGATAAAATTTTACAGAAAAGAAAAAAATTCTCAACCCACTGAGAAACCTGGGGAATCGAAACAAATTCAACTAAGTTCTGATATTCAACAGAAATTAGATAGAAAGGTAGTTGAAAAGGACAGTAAACGTGATGAAACCAAGATCAGTCCTCTGTGGAGTATGTATTTCGATGGGTCATGCACTAGAAATAACGCTGGTGCAGGTGTCTAGATTACTAACACTGAAAACAACCACACAGAATGCATCTCATGCAAATTAAACTTTCAGTGTTCCAATAACATAGCAGAATATGAATCCCTTCTCTTAGGCTTTCATCTTTTGAAAAAGTTAGGAGCCAGAAGAATTAATGTGTATGGGGATTCTGAGTTAATCATTAGGCAAGTCAACGGGGAGTATAATGCAAATCATCCCAGACTTAGAGCCTATTGGAATGATGTCATGGACCTTTTGAAAACATTTGAGGAGTCCAACCTGAGTTTCATCCCAAGGAAAAGAAACATTGCGGCCCAAAATTTAGCTTTTGCGACCAGGACATGTCTAACGCCATATGATACTGGAGACAACACAACTCCGATAAAATTTAGACCAGCAGTGCCTGATAACAAAAAATATTGGCAAGTGTTTGACAATGACAAACAAATAGAAGACTTCATGCAATTCAAAAATGAATTCGAACTGCATAGTTCGGGCTCAGATTATGATACAGACTGCAGTGAAGAAAACTTTCTTGGTAAAGAAGAATCGTCTCTTGAACCTATCAATATTAACCTACTGTCTAGCAAACTCAGTAACAAAACAGAATTAAGTGCAGAATCAGAAACAGAAGAATTGGAAACTCTGCACTCTAAAGACGAAGGTTTTCCTAGAGGTCTGACCCCTTTAGAAGAGTTGTTCGATTTTAACGATGTGGCAAATAAGCCAAAACTGGAGCCTGTAGAGACTGAAGTGGAAGAATGCAATATTGGCAGTAAAGAGAAACCGAAAATGATCAAACTATCCAAAACTTTGCCAGCTCACATTAAACTCAAATACATAGAGCTGTTCAAAGAATTTTCTGATGTTTTTGCATGGAGTTACGAAGATCTTAAATCCTATGACACTGAAATAATACAACAAAAAATCCCTCTTAAAGAAAACCAAAAACCATTCAAACAGAAACTGCGCAGAATAAACCCTGTCCAGTTGCCATTGGTTAAGAAGGAAATCATGAAGATGCACGATGCTGGCATTATTGTCCCTATTAGATATTCTGAGTGGGTATCTAATCTGGTGTCTGTTAGGAAGAAGACTGGAGAAATCAGGCTTTGTATAGACTTTAGAAATTTAAACAAAGCTTCGTTAAAGGAAAATTACCCTTTGCCCAAGATGGATCATATTTTACAAAGGGTGGTTGGGTCTAAAAGAATTTATTTGTTGGATGGCTATTCAGGGTATAATCAAGTCTTAGTTCATCCTGATGATCAATTAAAGACAGCTTTTACTACACCATGGGGCACTTTCATGTATGTGAAAATGCCTTTTGGTCTAATGAATGCTGGAGCAACCTTTCAGAGAGCCATGGACATAGCATTCTCGGAAGAATTGGGCTTCTTCATCATTATCTATCTTGATGATGTAACTGTGTTTTCAAAAACAGATGAAGAACACTTAGAACATTTGAGGAAAGTTTTCGTGAAGTGCAGAAAGTTTGGGATATCTTTGAACCCCAAGAAGACTTTATTTGGTCTCCAAGAAGGTAAACTTCTTGGACACATTATTTCAGAAGAGGGTATAAAGATAGATCCAAAGAGGATTGAGGCTATATTGCAAATCTCTTATCCTCGAAATATCAAGGAGTTGTAGTCTTTCATTGGGAAGATAAACTTTTTGAGAAGGTTCATCCCTGACTTGGCTGAGCTCCTTAGGAATATCACAAACATGTTGAAGAAGGAGCAAGGGGTAAAATGGACCTTGGAAGCAAAGACATCCTTTGAACTGGTAAAACAAGCATTAACCAAAACACCGGTTCTCATAAGCCCTGATTTTTCAAAAGATTTTTATATCTTCTCGTTTGCATCAGAACATACCATAGCTGCTGTCCTTTTACAAAAAAATCCACAAGGACAAGAGCAGCCCATTGCATTCTTTAGTAAGGCATTGAGGGATGCCCCTTTGAAGTATAACATTATGGAAAAACAAGCTTTTGCTTTGGTAAAGGCTTTGAAAGACTTCAGAGTATACATCCTTCACTCACACATTATCGCCTTTGTCCCAAATTCAGTTGTTAAATACATTCTAACACAGGACCCAGATGGTAAGAGAGGTAAGTGGATTGCTGTTATTCTTGAATATGATTTAGAGATAAAACCCACTAAGCTCATCAAAGGCCAAGGTCTAGCTAAATTAATGGCCGAATCAAATTGTGAAGTTCTTGATATTAATATGATTAATGCTTTGAATGACCAAGAATAATTCTCCGTTCCCATTATTGAAGACCATTTTTTGAATTCTCCTTGGTATACTGATATTATTTATGTTTTGCTTAATCTTAATACACCTCCTGGTTTATCAAAAACAAAGGCAAGATTCCTAAAGTTAAAGGCTGTAAATTATTGCATTATTGATGAATGTCTTTATTGGAAAAATGAAAGTGGTATATTGCTTAAATGTTTGCCTGAGTTTGATGCAGAGAAGATTAAACAGGAGTTCCATGAAGGAGAATGTGGAGGACATTTGTACTGGAAGTCAACAGCCAACAAGATCTTGAGGGCTGGTTTCTATTGGCCTACTCTTTTTCATGATATACAAAAAGTAACCACTACTTGCCATAAATGCCAACTGTTCGAAGGCAAGAGAAAATTGTTACCCCTTCCTCTGCATCCAATCACTGTCGAAGCTCCTTTTCAACAGTGGGGTCTTAACTTCATAGGATAAATCCATCCACCATCTTCTGCCCAACATAGATGGATTCTCACTGCCACAGACTATTTCACTAAGTGGATAGAAGCCATCCCTTGTAGGCAGGACAATGATTCAGTTATCATAAAATTCATGGAGACTAACATTCTCTCCAGATTTGGCTGTCCTACCAAGATCATCACTGATAATGCAGTAGCATTTGGATCTAATAGAATGGTTGAATTTTGTCACAAATATCAGATAGCATTGGGACACTCCACAGCCTATTACCCTCAAGGTAATGGACTTGCAGAATCTTCCAACAAAATCTTAGTGAACATAATCAAGAAACTGTTGGAGAACAATAAAAAGTCTTGGCACACAAAGCTGATCCATGCACTTTGGGCTGACAGATTAAATTTGAAGAAATCTATTGGTATGTCACCCTTCCAGCTTGTGTATGGTACAGATGCAATTTTTCCTAACAGCCTTGGTGTACCAGTTATAAAGTTAATTCAAGAGTTGCAGATTGAAGAAAATGACATAATCAGAAGAATAAATCAAACCATTCATATTCAGCAAACCAAGGAGGAAGTGTATAACAAAGCATTGCAGAAGCAAGACAGTATCAAGAAGATATTTGATAGAAGAACAAAGGCTAGCAATTTCAAGATTGGGGACAAAGTTTTAAAGTGGGACTCAAGGAGGGAAGAAAAGGGCAAGCATGGAAAATTTGACAACCTATGGCTTGGCCCTTACTCTATTCATTCAGTTGCTGGTAACAATGCATTTTTCTTACAGGAACTGGATGGAACAGAATTGTTTGGAGGTCTCGTCAATGGCAGGATGCTCAAGCATTACGTCTGCCAAGAGTCTTAAATTTCAAAGCATTTTTGTTTCCCCATTGTAAATATCACAGTCTAACCATTGCATTCAAAGTTATAAAACTTCAAAAATACAAAAACAACAAAAAGAAAGAAAAGAGGGCAAATTGACAAAACAATAAAGGCAAGGCCCCATGCCAAAAAAGAGAGATAAATCTGAAAGTGTGCAATCTCAAATGCCACTCCTCAAAAACACACTTCTAGTTAGTCAAACTGTTTAATCTTGACTAATTAGCTTTAAATTTTTCTGCTGATAGGATAGAGAATTTGATTTGCTAAACTGTTTAATCTTGGCTTATCAGTAGATAGATTAGGATAGAAATTAAAGG
Source organism: Pinus albicaulis (assembly GCA_034641835.2). Lineage (NCBI taxonomy): Eukaryota > Viridiplantae > Streptophyta > Pinopsida > Pinales > Pinaceae > Pinus > Pinus albicaulis. The sequence goes on from CM076581.1 coordinate 1,607,818,612, forward strand.
TTCAAACATGTTCAAAATCTGAACCTAAGTTTCCAAAAGAGAAATGACTCAAAACTATTTTAAATTCTGGGTCAAAGAATGTAAAGATCTGGTTCTAATCAGCTTAAAAAAAAACAAGCCAAAAGGAAAGCAAAGACAGCTCAAAACAAGATTAAAAATAGAGCTGTAAAGAAAAAGAAGGCCATAATGAGAAACTTTCAGATCTTAAGCCTTCCATTTTGATTTTAATTTTCTGCAAATAATAATCTATGTGCAGCTTGTTTTTATGCCATAGATCACAGCAAGTCAAACATCTTAATCTTGACTTGGCTGTTTTTAAATTTCTGTTATAGAATTTAGAGAATGAGAGTCTGTTGGACAGCTTAATCCCAACAAGACAGTAGATTAGGTAGAGAAATATCTAAGCTCAACTGTTTAATCTGAGTTCGGGGAGAAATAAGGAGTAGAACTAGATTAGTTTTTATGCTTTCAAAAGAATAAAATGTTGTAAGAGAGTTTTCCAATCCAAGTGCACTCTAAGAAGAAAAAATGTTAGATCTGTAGGATTGGGTAGGTAGCAAGCTTGTTGATAAAGGTCCATTGTTTTCATGGCTGCCAAATATGTTTTTAGAGAAGATCATTCAATCACAGGAGGACCGCCCAATGGATGGGGCAACTGATCAGCCTCCCAGAAGATGCAAGTCTGAAATTCTTGATGCCTTCAAGAAGGCACCATCCCCAAGTGGAGCCACTGTTAGCCACCTATAAAATTTGTTATACCCAAAGGTGCCTAAATCTGTTTTGAGCCTTCAAGGAACAATTTTTATTACCAAAAAACTGTTGGCTCTTGAAGACTTTTTAAGGCCTCATGCCTCTGTCCAGATCCTACATTGTTGTTCCCATTTCATACTCTGAAAATTTCTGCTAAAAATCCAAGAGAAAAAACTGTTGAAAAACTATCATTTTCCCTTTCCTCCCCACTCCAAAATTAACCTTCACTTATAAAATCCCCTTTGTTTTTATGAATTTCCTTCTTCCATTCATAAAGACCACTTTATAAGGTTTGAAACTTACTTTAAAGACCTTATCGAAACCCCCAAATCCATTTAAATCCTTGAAATTTTTCATAAAAATCAAAGTTTTATTACTATGGACTTAAGCCCCTTTGGGCTAAGTCCTAAACCACTTCCCCCACATGCCCTTTCCCCAGAACCAGGCGCTAGTCCCATTAGCGCTAATCGCATCGGAAAGATTCAAGTGTGCACGTTTTTTGAGCCATTTCAAAACTCCGATTGCGATCATCCCTTTTTATCATAAACCGCAGATCATATAGTTATTTCATTTAACCTGTGGGCCCGCAATCGGGCGCTAAACCATTGAAAAAATTTCCTCTCCGATCATATTTTCCTTTGTAAATCCAAAAACCCACTTTCCGAATGTTTTAAGTTGAAAACTTAAAAACACATGTTGAAATACTTTAATGGGTTGATCAAAAAGACCGATCGCACAATCGCAATCAGGGAAATTTCAAATGGGTTGATCGAAAAGAACATGCCCGCAGTTCCGATTGCAATTAGGCCCTTGTTATATATACTCCCGGGCATATTACAGTTCATATACCCCGCGGCCCTGCAAGCGGGCGCCTTTTTCTTTTACTTATATATTTTTTCCGCCTGACCCATTTTAACTTGTTTTTATTGTAAAAACTTTGGTTTTCGTATGTATGAAAGGGTTTTCCCCCTGATTCATCTCCACCGTTGATCACCGCCGATCGAAAGGCCATCGCTCAATCGCATCGGAGTTTCAAATCGCATCGCAACTTTCCCCGATTGCACAATCGCATGCACCTACCTGCCACCTCCGATTGCGATCCCTCCGATTAGATCTGGACCGTCCACGTGTCCAGATCGGACGGTCCAAAACCACCCCGCCTTATTTCTTCTCCCCGCTCTCCTTTGCCTATTTTGCGCCGATCTCCACCGTTAGATATTTTTATCCAACGACCACGCTCCTCTCCCACCTTCTGAAGCAGTTAAAACCTAAAAACGTAGGATTTCTTAACTGTTTTTGTGTTTTGCAGGTGTTTTAATGGTTTTCCATTATAGAATGAAGGAGAGCCGAGGGTTGGGAAAGACGTTTCCTGTGCCTTCGAGCTATCTAAAAGAACCATTCACGGGCTCTGTATCAAATGATTTATCAATGTTTCATGAGCATTGATAACCTAAAGAGCCCTGCGCGGCCCTGCACATCGACAAGACACTGTTTTATTCAAGAGAACAGTTAAAGAGTATCAGTTTTGAAGACAAAGCACAGTAGATGAAGATCGAAGACAATTTTTATGGGGATTACGGCTAAGATAGTTATCAAAAGCCTAATCCCCAATCTAAAACACAGTTTAAAAGAAAACCTAAAGTGTTTTATCAGACAGAAAGCCTCCACCGCCACATCTGAGGCAAATTGATTCCTCAGCTACCCCCGAGCCACCTGTTGCCTCAAACCTTTCAAAACAAAGGCCGAAGTTAATGAATAAAATCAGATATTCACCTCCAGCGCAGCCAGGGAGTTACTTCTGCAAGGAAATCAATGCAGAAAATATTCGCGGAGTTACTCCACACGATACCCAGAGCCTCAAAGTCCAATAAAGCTCCTGCTGAGCTTAATTCATAAATGTAAAACAGTTAATACAGTGTTCCACCTGTGAACTTCTTCATCGAGCCCCTCAAAAGGCCAAGAAGTCTTGAATCTGTATTAATTTCTTCGAGAGATCTTTTGTTAGGTCTCACCTCCTCATTATTCTATAAATACATTAGTAGAAGATGAGAAATTGTTGGTTGAGTCGCTTACAAAGCTTTGAAATACATTTGAGCCTAAACTCCTGATTGTAAATAGTGTTCACTGGCCCTTGGAGCTCTGCTTGTGCTAGAGTAGTTAGGTTGAATAGTGAAGATGATTGTTGAACTGAAACATTGGACCTAAAGATTGTAACTGGTTTGACCTCAATATAAAATTTGTTTCTTGGGATCCTGGTCTATATCACCGGTGAAGTGCTCCTTTCTTTGTTAAATTGTTTTCCTTCTATGTATGCCATATTGTTCATATTCCTCTGTAAAGAACAGTTTGAACAGAGTTAGGATCTACTGTACATCAGTAACCTTCTCTGGCTGAGAAATATTTATCTTGATGTTTTCCTCAAACTTGTTTATTTAAGAATGATTCAATACTGTTTAAACAGTTAGGAATGTTGGCGTTCCCTCGTCCTTCTGTTTACATAAACATTGTTCTTAAATGTGATTTCCATTATTTGCTATTAAAGTTAGACTAGAGAAGATATGGTTTGCCTGATTCCTAGATTCTTTTCTTCAAAGGCAGATTCTGAAAGTTTCCCTTGGTGTTGACTGAAAGCAGAATAGGTTTAAAAGTACTTTATCTGATCTTAAGTTACACTCTGTTTTTCTTATGTGTTTTCATACTTTATGAAGGTAATTATGTGGATTACTGGATTGTTTGTCAATTAAGCTGCTTGAATACAGACTTGCCCAAGGAGTCAATGGTTAGCCCTGCACTTGGTTGGTTTTAAACAGTTACTTAAGAGGATTTTCTTGTTTGGACTGACTATAAATCCTCTGAGAAATTATTATCAGTTTCCACCCCTCCAACACTTTAATGTTTCCATTCCATCATTTTAATCTCAATAATCTTGTAGTATAGATGACTTGCCCCTTGGATCACACTTGATGTTGTTGCTCAATTAAAGCCCAGATATGACTCCATAGCCCAATGGACTAAAAACCAGCGTTATATCTATCTGTTTAGCTTAGCTGTTCTATCCACTTGCAACTTCTCACTTTTGAAACTTTTGCACTTAGGACTTTCCCCTCAAGTAACATTTCATGCTCAACCATCCAAAACAAAATCCTTGGCCTTCATAACTAGCCTAATATCATTATTCTAAACTTCAAAGACAATATCCATCTTTGTACATATTGGAGAGATCCCTCTCCGGATTCAGGAGGGCTAGATCCTAGAAACCAAAAGTTGGTTGAAATGATTTTAACTCTGTGATCGGACTTTTTCCAATCTTGCTTATTACAGAGACCTAACATGTTCCATCCATGGGTAAAAGGGTGTCAAGTCGTTATAGCTAAGTGCATGCAATGGTTAACTTGTACAGATAGACAAGGTCAAAAGTTGGCTTAAACATTGAGTCCAAATGAATCCGACTAAAGGCCAGGATAAACAAGTAGCCAATATGCAATGCAGTAATACAACTTAACGACACCAAGGAGCCTCTAGGGTAATAGCCAGAAAAATGATAGTGAGGAAGAAGAAGAATGAAGCTTCAACACATAAGTCATGGCGGGACTAAAGAGGACTCCAGAGCCTACATAAAACGCAGCATGGGCAACAAGTGATAGCGAGGAACTAACTAATAAGCCCATGTAAAGGAAGGCTCTACCACCAAGTCATGATTAAAAAATCGGTGAGTGAAATGGGTGTAATACTCATGACCTGATGGGATCGACCCTATGGCAAGTGATCAAAATGGAGGCTAGTATGCAAAATGCAACGGAAAGTGGATTCCCTAACCTATATGCCAGTGAAGATTATATACCTGCCATGACGAGTCAGCGGTCATGGATCAAAATCTGGAAAAATCTCAAAAATCGTCAAAATGTACCTGAAAACATACCAAACTGGGCACTTCCAAGCATCCGGGTTATGCAACTTAAGACAGATTGAAAAAATAAGCATAGCAAATTTTTGCGAAAATTTTCAACTTTTTGGGCATAAATAGACAAATTACCTCATATTTGGTTCATTATTACATTGCTGATTTGGAAAAAAGTGCTCTGGAGAAAAAATTTCTTTCGTCAAATCAGGAGCAACCGACCGTTGAAATCCACCGAATTTGTCAGGTAAGCTCATCAATCATCCTTGCTATTCATTTTGTCCGTTCATAAATTAAAATTTAGGAATTTTTGACCATAGAATCTCTTGCTAAAAATACGGGTTTGCGCATACGTGGGTTGGTAATGACAAAGTCGCGTATACACGCAACTGTGCACAAATAAAGTCGCGTATGCACAGTCCAATATGAAAAAAAGCGTAGCTAATGAATGGATTACTGAAATTTGACAGGATGACCATCTCATGGAGAGAGCGTGAACATAGTGCTATTGATCAAGAAGTCATGCAGAACCAAGCATCACTGAATATTCTTCGGAATTGTGGATTACTCAAGTTTTTCAAAATGCCAAATATGAAAAGCAATGTCCGGTTGCTCGAAATGCTCGTGAACTATTGGGAACCGGAAGAGGATTTTTTCATTATAGATCAGATGCCTATACGCATCGAAGTGGAAGATATATATTTTATTACTGGACTCTCCCGGAGGGGGGAGCCAGTAGACTTGCACGGTAAGCCTTTGGGAGGGCTTACCGTGGAAGATTACGTCCACGTGTACTGCGTACAGGGTTCCAAGAAAGTTGGAACTCAAATTGAAATCAAAGATTTAAGGGATTTGCACATGAAAATCATCCTTTTCACCATTGGCAGGGTGGCAGGATCTGCCTCCCTACACTAGGCGTCCAGGACGCAAATGAGCATAGCAGTGGAATGCTTAACTCATGTATATGATTGGTGCACAGCCCTAATTATGAACATGAAGCAACAATTGACCTCTATCCGCCAAGTAAAGACAAAACATTTTGGATACGGTATGATTTTGATGACATTCTTCTTTGAGAAGATTCCAGTACTAAGACCCAGAGTGATCTCTACCATCAGCAGCCCGAGAGACCCAAGAATTTCCTGCTGGGCAGACATGATGAAGAGATTGGGGGGAAGTGAAGTTCCTCAGACCACTTGGGATGATGAGTTCTTCCAATGGTGGAGAGAACAAATCATCGCTGTGGACGACTATCCCTATGCTGGGATGGACTTTCGTGGCGATCCAGATCTTGTCCTGCCACCAGGCGCAGCATGGGGAACAGTCGGTAAGTTTAAAATTTTTGACTTATATAATTTTTTTGGATTTTTTCAATATGTATGAAAAAATGTGAAAAACAAACATGTTTTTGATTGGATTCAAATGAATTACAATGTAAAAATGATCATGAAACAGATATTGGACCAGTTCGACCTGAGGGATGCCCAAGACATAAGCATCGCAGGGGCGAAGCGGATACAGTAGATCCAGACAGAACCCTCCAGGCTGTATAGAGGAACTTGGAGGGATTAACCCGCCAAGTACCTATGGCTGCAGTGGAAGATCTGCCTGAAGCCATCCAGAGACAGGTGGTAGGAGTACCCCGTGACTGGGTACGGTTATTCCGCCGTGTAGCCACTGCGATCGTGTTCTATAGAAACATGACTTCTGGGCAGGGACCTCAGGAGTAGATAGATATGATGTATCAGATGACTGTATATTTTTTGAGACTGAACATGATCGGGCATAAGCCCAAATTTTTGTATGACTTATGGATCCAAATTTTTGTATAGTTTTGAACACTCTGATGATATATATACAGTGATGTTTGATGTGATGTAACAAATGTATCAAAATGTATGATGTTTTTGATGATTAAATTTTATTGTATGGAATGATTAATGTGCCAATCAATTGCTTGATTAGATAATGAGTCTACTAACCAATTGTCAGCTCGAGGAATATGAATGAAAGTTAAAAATTGAAATGATCTTTGTAACAAATGTACCCTCAAGAACAACCAGAGTAAAAATGGATCTCGAACCCGATAAGTATTGTTCAACTGCGACACCACCAGCTGAGAGTCCAAGAAAACTACTAACGAATCAACACCCAAAGATATTGCCTCCGAGAGTAGATAAACAACTGCAGTGTATTCTGCTATATTATTGGAAGCAGGACCAATGCAGACCCCTCTTGATACTAACAGCTGACCGGATGGATAATGAAGCACCCAAGTCGCGGAAGCTAAGTTTCGGGTGTGTCTACTAGCACCATTGGCGAAACCAAAGTGACTCATGACATCTGACACAACCTGCCAAAGCAGATCAAAAAACATCACCAACCCATCAAAGATCGAAAAACCAGATATGTACAAAGCAAAACTACTATATACAAAAGCAACATGCCAGGCCAAAGCCTAGGCATAATACTTTTTCAAATAGAGCCCATTTCTGGGCTCTGGCAACTCGTTCCCTTCAAAATCAACCAAAGTATATGCTCCTTTTTTAAGGACTTTCTTAACGATAAAGGGGCCATACCACATAGATTTAAATTTTCCTGCCCCCAAGGCATCTTTTTCTTGTGCATAGACCAAAACAAGGTCACCTTCCGAAAAAACCCTAGGCTTGACCGCCTTATCGTACTGAACTTTAACTCGGTTTTTATGTGCCTCATTCATCGTGGCGGCATCCCGACGCTGCTCATCGAGATGTTCCAGATGAAGGAGCCGTTCTTCAAGACTAGAAGTGTCAGGAAGAAGTTCAACAGCTAATTTAAGAGAAGGAATCTCACATTCAATGGGAAATACGGATTCCAACCCGTGCACTAGCTGGAACAAAGTAAAGCCAGCTGCAGTTTTCACTGACGTCCTGTATGCCCAAAGTGCAGGATATAGCATAATATGCCAGTTGGATCGAGCTTTATCAATTTTCCTTTGAAGAATTGTCTTCAAGGATTTCTTCACGGCTTCCACTTACCCATTGTCTTGAGGATAATATGGAGATGAATGCTCCTGCCGGAAACCCAATTTTAGAGCCAACTCAGTCATCATGCTATTCTGAAAATGACTGCCATGGTCAATGAAAATCTCTCTAGGAATACCAAAATGAGCAATAACCTGGTTGAAAAGAAAAAGAGCTGCAGTCTCACCATCATTCCCAAAAGTAGGCATAGCCTCGACCCACTTCGTAAAGTAGTCCACTGATACAATAATGTACTTGTGACCTTTAGCCGAAGGCGGGTTACAAGTATTATAATCAATACCCCACTTTGTAAAGGGACCGACAGTAATTAATGGAAAAAGCGGAGCTGGATGAGCACACATTTTTCTAGTATAAACTTGACACGGATGACACTTTTTGACCGACTCCATACAATCTTTGAAAATCGAAGGCCAAAAGTACCCAGCACGCAAGATCTTTAGGGCTGTAGCAAGCCCAGATAAATGACCACCACAAGCTCCACTGTGGAAATCATTCAGCACAGCCTCAGCTTCTTCGAGAGTTAAGCAACGTCTCAGGATTGAATCAACCCCTCGACGGTATAAAGCATCACCAATAATCAAGTAATTCTTAGCCAAGTGACGCAACTTACGACGCTCATCTTTCGAAGAAGCAGAGGGAAACTTTGTAGTCTGAAGATACACAATTATATCTCCATACCAAGGTTCCTGTGAAGAGATAAGAAACAAATGTTCATCCGGAAAGGATTCATCATAAATCATTTCTTCCCCACAGGGCAACTCAGAGATCAATTCCGCGGAAACTAATGATTTCTTGGACTTGGCAGACATAAACTCAAGATCAAATTCCTGCAAAATCACAATCCATCTATTGTACTTGCCCCCAATCACTCACCTATTGAGGAAAAACTGAAATGGATTGGCTGCTGCCAAAACATAAGTTTTTCGAAGAATAATGTAATGCCGGAGTCGCTGCATAGCATGAATAGCTGCTAAAGCTAACTTTTCTATTAGAGTTTACCGGAGTTCAGGTCCTACCAAGCCTCGACTAAGATAGTAAATAACATGCTCTGCAAGAGCATCATCCTCCTGAACCAGAACCATACCAATAGTAGATTCTGTTGCTGCCAGATACAAAAGGAAATCCCTGCTATAATCAGGTGGAATCAATAAAGGAGCAGAGGTCAATGCTTTTTTCAAAGCATCGAACGAGCGTTGAGCGAAGTCATCCCAAAGAAATGGGACTCCCTTCTTCAACATTTGCATAAATCCCTTGGTAACTTCAGCATAATTTACGATAAATCTCCGAAGAAAATTAGACTTTCCTTGTAGACTTTGAATTTGACGGATAGAGGATGGGGGAGGCAATCGAAGTATTGCCTCAACCTTGAAGGGATCTACCCTAATCCCTTCCCTAGACACAATGAATCCCAATAACCGACCGGATGTAACCGCAAAAACACACTTGTTTGGATTCAACCTAATCTTATAGAAACGACATCTTTCAAATATTTTACGGAGGTGAGCAAGTTGATCCATCCTCTTTCGAGAATGAGCAGCTAAATCATCCAAATACGCCTCGATAATCTTTTTGATGTCGTGGAAGGCATATGACATGGCCCGCTGAAAGGTAGCCCCAACATTTTTAAGACCAAAAGGCATCTTCTTGTATGCAAAAGTACCCCAGGGACAAATAAAGGCAGTCTTATGCTGATCTTCAGGACGGATAGTAATCTGATTATATTCGGAGAAACCGTCCATGAAGGAGAAAATCTCATTACCGGCACACTCGTCAATGATCTGATCGATAAATGGTGTGGGGTAATTATCTTTAGGACATGCTTTATTTAGGTCTCTAAAATCGATGCAAACTCGAATCGTTCCTTGCTTTTTATCTACGGGAACGGGATTTGAAACCCATTCAGTCAAAGGAACAGGGAAAATGAATCTCGCCTTAAGCAGCTTCTCAACTTCAGCTTTGATAGCTGCTGCCTTTCTAGGATTAACCGGACGAAGTTTTTGCCTCACCGGCTTAGCGTTTTCATACGTCTTGATCTCATGCTGGAAAATAGATGGGTCTATACTAGGCATTTCCTCATAAGACCAAGCGAATACATCCCTATACTCTTTAAAGAGCTCGGTGTAAATTTGAACCTCTTCACGGGAACATTCAGCTCCGATGAAGACATTCTCGATAATATTGGGATCCCTAGAAATGTTCACCGGGATAGTAGGAGAAATCACAGCCATGTTCCCTTCAGCATAAACCTGTGTTGGTGCTAAAGGGTTTAGGACTGGGCGAACAGGACCAGGAGACGGAGGACTTGGAAAACTCGTTTCAACTTCGCTCAAATCAGGTAAAAAGTAAGACCGATGATGCAAATCATCCCACGGTCTATCTATACCAGTCATAGCTTCCACGATGGCCTCTTCAGATGGAAGAGTGGTGTCAAGGCAATCCTGGGCAGAAGAAGAACTAAGTGTCCAAGCCGGAGCCACATCTCCATCCAAATCTTCCGGTGAAAGAGGAGTTGGGATGGATTCTGCAGAGTCAACAATAGACTGATAAGCAATCTCAGCTGCAGACATTGGAAATGCCATTCCACCCACTTGAACTTCCGCTAATGTGGCGGTAGGGGAAGGTAAGGTCCAAGGGTCCGAAAAATAATGAGTTCTGAAGAACTCTCTTCGAAGAGGAGCCTTGGAGGATGAAATAGCATTAATATGAACCGTAGGAGGAGGAATATCAAAAGTACCCATCAAGGAAGAATACATTCCAACTCCTAAATTCTCAACAGGCGCCTTAGTATTGTCCAACTTAGGAACAGATGAGTCAGTGGACGCATTCGGGTCTACAGGAGGACAGTCCAGTTGGTCCACTGTAACAATCCTCCCTTCGTGAGGGAAACAAATAATTTGAAATAATGAGGATGCAAGGGCATCCATCTCATAAATCCAGTTTCTCCCCAACAGAAGGTTGTAGTCCAAGCTTGCATCCACTACCTCAACCTCTATATTCACAGTTTTCCCCCAACACAGATAGGCAAAGCTGGGACAATACCATGCGGTCTGTGAGAATGACCATCGAACGCAGTCAGAAGAGTGGTAGATGGAACAGCTTTGGGAGATCCAATCGTCTTCCAACATGTGAGAGACATCACACACGTGGAAGCACCCTCATCAACAACCGTTCGAAAGATATTGCACTTCTGGTACGATGATTTAATATGAAAAGCCATATGATGGGGGAGTCTCTTCTTAAAATTATTCATATCAAATGTAATCAGAAGAGAATTTTTTGGATCAATAGCCCCAATGGCAGTGAGCAAAGCACTGCGCTGAGCCGGACAAGACTGGAGCACCTCTAAAGCTGACATAACACAAGGACTCTGCACCAGATCTTCCACAATAGAGTAGTTCTGGGCAGCCCTAGCGTTTGGATTAATCGTCGAACGCTTAGTGGATGTTTTGGGCATCCGAGGCATAGGCTCAACAGTAGGCCCTGTAATGTGAAGCGGCTCAGTAGCATCAGGATCATCCTTAGCTTTCGAAGACTCTTCTCCGCCATAATCACGGGATCTCGTAGCAACATCCACGTGAGCACTCATCATGAATATGTTCGATGGGATTTCCCCTTCCTGGGTGCCCCCAGAGGAAGCCCCAGGATTTTGGTTCGCGCCAACAACTAATTGTTGCCCTTGGGGAAAAGGGATTGTTAACACAGCCTGGGAACTATAAGAACCCTGCTGGGCTAACAAGCGCTGCACATCCTGAATTTTGGGGCAAAGGTGTGTAAGATGGTCTCCAGCACACAGCTTGCATGGAAAATTCACTTTCCTTTTCTCCTTTGGACCCTCACCAACATGCTCGTTGGTCTTATTCGCATTACCCTTCCCATTCTTGCCCTTTTTATTATTATTTCGTCCCTTCTTCTTCCCTTCGGATTGTTGATTTCCTTTGGGATCAGAAGCTTGGACAACATTTATGGACAAAGATTGGGAAGGTGATGACTCACTAGACGCAGCCTAACTAGAAGGAGCAGATTGCAAAGACAACTGCTGCAATTGAGTAAGCAAGCTGGCTGCACTACTATTGATCGATCCAATCAGTCCGTCACCATGAGGACCAGGCTTAGTTTTGGATAAATCTAATTTGGAGCGAGGAGCATTGGGCAGATATTTATGGAGGACCCCAGACTGAGAATATATCAGTTCCAACTGCTGGGCCCTAAAAATGGCCTGCTCCTCGGAAAATACCCCGGAGAGGGATACATCTTTCGAAATATCTGACTGCAGAGATTTCAGAAACCATTCCAAAAGGAATTCACCTGGAATATGAGCTTTAATAAGCCTCTTTCTTCTCTGCCATTCCTGAATATGTTCAGAAATGTGGGTTGTGTCGTCCTGTTTAAAATTAGCTAGGAGTTCAGTCCTGGCATCATAACGGACTAGAAACTGGAAATGGTTTAGGAATGTAACAACCAGTTCTCCAAATGTAACAAAACTGCACCCAGTTAGCTCAATATACCATTTGGCAGCGTTTCCAGTTAGGGTGCGTTGAAACAATCTCAACCTAATCGAATCATCGATCAGGGAGTTCGAAGAACACCATAAATGGAAGGTAGTGATGTGGTCAGCTGGATATTCTCCATTCTTTCCTTCAAACTTTGGAATGTCTGAAGGAAGTTTGGTGGGAACCGGAGGCCACCCTGGACTATAACGAATCGGATCATTAGTCAATTTTGACAGATCTGGCAAGTTTAACGTTGCCAGAAAAGGTAAACGAGGCGGAGCTTGAGGATTCCATCCTTGATGGGATGGATTCCCAACATTCTGAAAAGAATACCCTGGATTTGATGAGGCATTAGGTTGCCAGAAAGGACTCGTAGAAAAAGGAGAAGAACCTCCTCCCAACGCAGAGTTACCAAAGCCCAGACCAGTTCCCCCTACTGAAGTATGAAATGAAGAGGAAAGCCCTTGATAAGGGTTCCAGGCATTAGATAGAGGGAAAAAATTCTGATAAGCACTCGACGAAGGGAAAGAAGTATTCCCTTGGTGACCAGCGTAGAACTAATTCCCTGCCCCCACTGTAGTGAATACAGGGTTCCATCCTGTAAAAGTAGTCGAATTCTGACCTCCAGACCAAGGCTTGAAACTCTGAGTCTGAGAGGTGAACAGAAAGGACCCTAAAGAAGGATTCGAACTAGGAATATGTCCAGTTTTGAAGGGGAACCCTTGAAAAGAAGTTGATCCACTAGCCATGGAAGACATGGGTGTAGATCCAACTGCAGCAGCGGAAAAGGAAAAAGAAGGTATCCCACTAGTGGGCATTCCAAAACTGAAGGGACCAGATTGAGAAGCATGTGCTTGGGTGAAACCAGAGCCAAACACAACAGCACTAGAAGCAATAGAAGATATAGCAATAGTTCCCCCTCCTTCAACAGAAGCAGGAGTCTGAATGCCTGCAGCACTCACAACAGAAGCCGCGTTCCTAGTCGTGGCCATCGAAAGGTATGAATAATACGGAGGATCTTCCGGTCTCTCTGACTCAGGTCTGATGTATTGAAAAACGAACAGATAATCAAGAGGAAGAGGAGATGGACCTGACACAGGAGGTTCAGGTATTTCCTCTATTTTAAAATCTTCTTCCTAAGGAAATAAAACTCGCGAGGTGAGCGGAACGCTCCTCTCGGAACCAACACCAGAATCAGCTATGAAACCTTCAGACCCTTGTGGAGGATCTCTCTCCACTGCGTCATACATCACAGGGTGGTACCCACCTGCTAAATCACTCCTACGCCTTCTTGAAGAAGGCTCTGAACTCTCAGGAGATAACCCCCGGATTCTCCTCGATCGACGAGGCGCTTGATCAGCCACTTTAACAAATTTTAATTAGACTCAAAAAATATAAAGCTAAGCAAGCTAGGAGAAAAGAGCACTCACTATAAAAAGAAATTCCTGAGATACAAACAAGCAAACAACCTTCAGGTATTTCCGCTCCAGGTGATTAGGACCGGACACCAAAATACAAGAAAGTGAAATATAGGACCTTCCGAAAACAGTTTGGGATAATTACGGCCTAGGCCTGCTAGCGAAGGTATCAGAAATAGTTATGCCGACCTCCTAATGACAGCCTTTGCCGGCTCAAGTACCCAAGCTTCGCAAGGGCACCCCCCAGAAGTACTGTTGAAAGTGATGCGACGTTTGCCTCAGGTACCACGGGTATTCCCCCCCGTAGTCACCTATGTGGAACCTAGGAGTGGCAACTATGGGGACCAATCCGTGTCAGAAGCTGGGTGGAACGGTCTTGAGGTCAGATTCAACAAATCAGAGAGGGGGTATCTCTCTTCTCAGCCTTCACTTCCCCTCGCCCTTGACTCTCTGGAGGAGAGCTTTCCCGGTCCACCTAACGGAGTTGGATTTCGCTCAATTAATCAACTTCTATGTTTTGTTTGAGCGGCCTTGGAGAGTTAACTCTCCACTCTCCTAATCCAAGGCCCTACAACCTAGCTAGTTGGTGTATGACACTTAGTAAAAACTTGCTAGTTGCTTTTAAATTATATCGCTTATTTTAATTGGCCGTTATGTTAAGTCAAAGGGATACGGAAATGAAACTTGTGGTGTTTTGACGCAGAAAATAAATTAATAAAAACCAAACTACATGCAAATGCAGTTATTGTCTTTCGATGAAAAGAAACTTCTATACAGGTTCTATGAGACTAAAAAAATTTATTTTTCTTTTCAAATAACAAACTCCACACTCACAAAAACTATGAAAATGAATAAATGCTTAAGTGCACCTGATGCAAATCACTAAGAGCATGCAAATTCTAAGATGCAAAATCTACTAAAGCAGAGAGAAATTTCCCAAAGATCGTTCAGTTTTATCTCTTTTTGGTTGTCCAGAAAGCTAGTTCCCTAAATCAGAAACTCTTAATATAAAGACACCAAAAACGCTTGAAACAAGAGGAAGAAATCAATGACAATTCCTTTCCAAAATCAAGTTGAAAACCAAAATCAAGAAACCTCAACAAAGCTTCAACAGATATAACAAAACGAAAACAAAAATGCAAAACAAAAGAAAAGAACAAAACAAAATGTTTTTGAGCTTTTGAGTTTTATAAAAAGAAAGAGCTCAAAAAGACCAAGAAGACTACCAAATCCCAAGCCAAACAACTCTGAATTTCAAGCAAAAACTTCAAAAATGCTCCAAACCTTATAGGGCTAACTAGTAGCAAGATTTATATGAGCAAAAGAAGACATGAAACTCAATCACTCAGCCTAGAAGAATAGTACAACCTTACAGCAAACAAAAACTTCAAAGAACCAAGAAAGACTCTTCAAAAATTGCAACAAGACCTAGTCAACTGAACTCAAGAAAGCCAACCAAACAATGGGCAAAAAATCGAAGCGCAAAGCAAGACACAAAGGTAGGAAAGAGTAAATGAGCATATGCTCTCTGTTCTGATGAAGCAGAAAAACCAAGAATCCCCAGAAAGAGATCTTGGTACTCAAACCAGAAATGCAAGCACAAGAAACAAACTTTTGCCAAATAAGCTAGTTTTCAACCAAACAAGAGAGAGAAAAGACCAAAGAACACTTTCTACACAATCCAGAGGACACAAAGACACTACAGGAACAGGCGTCCATAGGCAGACAGGGCTAAAAAGCCTAAAAACCTAAAATTTCAAAATTGACCTAGGTATACGCGACTGGACAGTTTAGAAACAAGCGTTCATACGTGACTGTGCTAAAGGAAACCCGCGTATACGCGACTCCCTTTAACAAAAACTGTGTGTATACGCGTCTGTGTACAGACTAACCCACGTATGCAAAGGTAAATAATGAAAATTGAAAAAGATCAAGCCTGGATAAGAAACCAGGACTTCAGTCTGACTGAGAAAAAGTTAACTGGACTGGAAATAAAAGTTAAAACTGTTGGAAACCTATCAAACAGCTGAAACCACCCAACAGGGGAATCACAAAAATGTGGTCCCTAGTGGAGTCGCCAGTTCTGTTTCGGGGAAAATCACCCTAGAGGTTTGTTGGGTCGAAACCTCCACAGATCAGGGCATGCTATTCAGAAGGACTCACACACAACCATACTTGAATGCAAAAAAACTAGGTAACAACGATAGCAGAACTCACCCATAGTCCTACGTTTGATGTAGATCCCGCGGGGTCCAAACCCCCAGCAACCTTTCTTCCTCCTTCAACCTAAAAACAAGAAAGAACGTGCACAGAAACCTAGTTGTACAACATATACTTCTCCTAAACGTTAGTGCAATCCATGTGAAACATTATATAAACCATAATAGATGCTTAAATGATAATCTTTTCACACATATAGATAAACATTAACACACGAGTTCAGGAACAATATGGTTCTTCATTATTATGAACAACATGTACAGAAGTAAAGAGTGGAGAGATCACCTGAATCCTTCCACGATCTTCGAGCAGACCGTCGTCCGGATTCGTCCCGCCCTTGCCTCGCTAAGATTCTTCCAAGACTTGTGCACTCGAGATGGCATATAAATGGATGAACATCTCCAGGAAATAAGGGTTTCCTGATATAAATCTGGGAAAGTGCAAGAGGCATGGGGATTCAGACTTGAACTGGGATTCCAACAGAGTATAATGTCTATAAAATTTCTCTCTCCCTTAGGCCATACACATGAGGGGCTTTAATACTCCCTCAAAGTAGTTTCATGAGTTGGAAATAGTTGGCCACGTGCTGGGGTGGTTGAACTACCAGAGTAACCATCAACCCAGCCCGAAAATAGGGAATTTTAATATATTTTTTAATGATTTTTAATGGCATACGTAGAAAAGTACATGTGGACTCGCGTATGCACGCGGAAAATTATGGGCATAACCACGTATGGGGATTTTAACACTGTTTTTTAGTGAATTTGTTCAAGTCTATAGGAATGGGTGCCCAAAGCCATAAAAGAAATCATGAATCATATGAAGGTGAAAATTGATGCTATAACAGGGCGCAATGCCTTCCCCAGCGCACAACGCTCACTTCCAGATGCCCAACGCCTTTAGCATTTTCACGGGAAAAAATTTCCAAGGGCGCAGTGCCCAATCCCAGGCGCACAACACCAGGCAAATTTTCCTAAATTCTCTTGGAAAAATAAAAAATTCTTCTCCTCTGAATGCTCTAATGATTTTGCAAGGCAACAATGATTTTTTTGAAGTGTTAGATTGGATTTTATAGGCTCATGAAATTTGATTTAATCTTTGAAACCCACTTTCTAAAGTTTACAAGTCCTTTTCTTTTTCACTGATGTCATTTAACACTTTTGTTTGCAGGTGACTGAAAACATTTGAGGTGGCTCTTCCTTTTTCCCATTGAGGCATGGTGAATTCACTTTTGACAACCTTAGGATTTTTACACAGTAGCAGAATCTTCAAAAACCTCTTTTGTTCCCACCTTGGAGCTCAATTCATCTTTTTCTCATTTAGACATGGCAAGCTCATTTTTTAGAAGTTTGGGATCCGATCACATAGTGACATCTTCAAAACATTCATTTTCTTACATCATGGATTTTAACTCATCCTTTTCTCATTTTAGGCATGACAAGATCATTAAACACCTTTGGGGGGATTTCACATAGCAGCACCTTCAAAATCCTCTGTGGTTTCCATTATGAAACTCAACTTAACCTTTTCACCTTTTTCACTAACCTTTTTACATTTTTTGCATGTAGGTGACTGAAAACATTAACTGGGCTTTGCTTCTACTCCTTGAGGTATGAAAAGTTCATTTTGGAAACTTTAGGATTTGGTCATAAAGCAGCATCTTCAAAAACCTCCTTTGTTCCCACCTTGGAGTTCAACTCATCATTTTCTCATTTAGACATGGAAAGCTCATTTTTTACAAGTTTGGGATCTGATCACATAGTGGCATTTTCAAAATCCTCTTTTTCTTCCACCATGGAGTTCAACTTACCATTTTACCTCCTTTGACCACTTTCCCAAAACCCTAGGTTTCTGGAGTGCTTTTCAACAATCATCAGTGTTGTCTTCTAAGTTCTCTATAGCCCTTTCAAGTTCATTCACTTCTGTCCAGTTCACCTCACCTTTTTCTCTATCTCATCAATATTCTATGATAGACTTTTTTCATGTTTGGTTTTGTGTGCCTCCTCCAGGTCACTTCTGCAATTGATCAATGTTTGGCACTCTGCTGGACCATCAAGCTCAAAAACCTAATAATCTACAAGGACAAGTGTTCCCTCTCTTCCTTACTGCAAGTTGTCTTCATTCAGGAGTAGACCACCTATATTACTAGTACTTTCTGCTGATAGACCTTTCAACACTCCTACAGAAGTGTCAAAGTTTGTCCATTTTCCTGATGTGCAGACTTTGAACTAAAGGGATAGTCTTATTTGGAAACTCTTTAGGCTTTTCTTGAATAACCATGTTCAACATTCTATTACCTCTAAGCCAGATTATATCAAAGGAAAAGTAGTGTTTGAAACACCAATGATGACCTTAAAACATGTGAAACCCTAATTGACCTAGTGGTGAGGATTCTTTGATCTAGCCTTTGACTGAAAATTGGCTTGGAGTCTTCAAGTGAAAAACAAAGTATTGTCAAATTGTTGTATTGAAGATCCAAAATCCAATGTACTTGATTTATCTAAAGAGCCTATAGAGATATTTTTGAGACCATCAATGCTTGAGGGACGTGGGGAACATGGGAATGAGTTAGCTATAGGAAACACTAGAGGGAAAGTGGAGTTATGGACAGGGGAAAAACAAGGCAATGAGGTAATAGGCAGAGAAGGAGGATAAAAATGATAGGTATAAGCTTATGAGGAGTTTTTAAGAGCAACAGGGTGATCATGAAATGGCAAGCTGATAGAATAATGAAAAAGTTTCCATAAGGATAATGAAGGCAGTGAGATTTATGAAACTCACAACTTTCAAGGAAGGTTGTTTTCAAAAATCTAGAACCAATCTATAGTCATCTACAAATAGTGAAAAATAATGATTACTAACAGTGGCTCCACTTGGGGAGGGCATCTCCTTTCGAGACATGTCCAGAACCTCAGAGTTCATATCTTTGAGTTTTGAAGATTAGTACCTTACTTGGACTTGGAAGATCCATCTTTCTTCACTTGTTGATGTTCTTTTGAAGCTGTGATCTCAAATCTGAAAAAACATGATCGCTTCAATATCACTTCTACTTACCCATCATACTTTGCCTAACATTTTTTCTTCACTTGGGTGCATTTGGATTGGAAAACCCTTGACATAATTTTTTCTTTTGAAAGAATAAAAACTATATACTTCTACCCTTATCACTTCCAAGAGCTCAGATTAGGCTGATGAACTCTTTTCTTCTCTACCCAGTCTACATATCTATCAAGTTTAAGCAGTTTGAAAAATCCTCATTCTCTAATCTATTTAACATGAAATTTAAAA
Source organism: Pinus albicaulis (assembly GCA_034641835.2). Taxonomy (NCBI): domain Eukaryota; kingdom Viridiplantae; phylum Streptophyta; class Pinopsida; order Pinales; family Pinaceae; genus Pinus; species Pinus albicaulis. The sequence goes on from CM076581.1 coordinate 1,607,837,699, forward strand.
CATGATCAAACCAAGGTTAAGCAATCTGATTTGTCATGAGTTGTGGCATTTTGGACAAGCTGCACACATAGTTTATTTTTGTACAAGTAAAACTAGAAACTTGAGGGCTCATAATTTGGAGTTTTTTACATGTCCCTCTCTTTCTCTTTTGGTTCATATTTGAGCATTGAAACCAAATATATTTTCCTAATCTAATCTACTGATAAGCCAAGTTTACATGGTTTGGAAAATCTTCTTTCACTAACCTATCAGCATAAATTTAAATCATGTTCAATCATGATTAGGCCAAATGACTGAACAATACTTTCTTTTCTTCAAAGGTAGTGGCATTTGGACTTGCACACTTTCAGACATATTCTTTTTTGGTATGGGGTTGTACCTCTTCTTTCTTCCCGCCCTCTTTTTCTTCTTTTCTTTGTTTTTGTTTTTCATTTTTTTCTGATTTTTCATCAAGCAATGTTATGTACAATGAATGAAGCTTAAAACTAAGAAATTTTAACAAAATTAATGCTTGAGCATCCTGCCATTGACAAGACCTCCAAATAGCTCTGTTCCATCCAGCTCTTGTAGAAATAATGCATTGTTACCTCTAACTAAATGGATGATGTAAGGAACCTTCCATAGATTTTCAAATTTTCCATGCTTTCCTTTGTCCTCTCTCCTTGAATCTCATTTTAGCACTTTGTCTCCAATCTGTAAATCATTTTCCTTGGTCCTTCTGTCAAATATCTTCTTGATGTTCTCTTGCACTACTTGTGTTCTGTTGTAAACTTCTTCCCTTGATTGTTGCAAATGAATGGTTTGGTTCAGCCTCCTTTGCATATCATTCTCTTCTGATTGTACCTCTTGTAGGAGCTTCATCGCTGGAACTCCCAGGGATGTTAGAAAAACTACATCCATGCCATACAGTAGTTGATAGGGAGACATGTTAATTGTTTTCTTGCTTGTTAATTTGTCAGCCCATAGTGCATGCACCAGTTTTCTATGTGATGAATTTTTGTTCTCTTCCAACAACTTCTTGATGATGTTCACCAAAATTTTGTTAGAGGACTCAGCCAGCCCATTACCTTGAGGGTAATAAGCTATAGAATGTCCTAATGTGATGTGATACTTGTAGCAAAAGTCCACCATTCTCTTGGACTTAAATGCAGCAGCATTATCGGTGCTGATTTTTCTTGGACAACCAAATCTGGAAAAGATGTTGGTTTCAAGGAATTTGATGATAACTGAGTCAATGGTATTCCTTGAAGGGATAGCTTCTATCCATTTGGTGAAATAGTCAATGGTAGTGAGGATCCACTTATGTTGGAAAGATAAGGAAAAGTGGATTTCACCAATGAAATATAAACCCCACTGCTGAAAAGGAGTTTCAACACTAATAGGATGCAAAGGAAAAGGCAATAGTTTTATCTTTCCATCAAAGATTTGACATTTATGGCAAGTCATTACTAGCTTGTGGATATCAGGGAAAAGATTGGGCCAATAGAAACCAGCTCTAAGGATTTTGTTGGCAGTGTTTTTCCAATAGAGATGACCTCCACACTCTCCTTCATGAAACTCATGCATGATTCTATCAGCATCATATTCAAGTAAACATTTAAGCAAGATAACAACAGAATTTTTCCAAAACAAAGCTCTATCTAGAATGCATAAATTTAAAGCCTTTAGTTTCAATAATCTATATTTTGTTTTGGGCAAAGAAGGAGGAGAATTTAGATTAAAAATCACATATAATATATCAGCATACTAGAGTGAGTTCATAAATTCTTCTTCAATGGGTAGAGTTTCCAGTTCCTATTGTTCATCCAAGGAATGTATCATGTTTATGTCTAGTGCTTGAAAGTTTGCTTCAGCCATGAGTTTGGCAAGTCCTTTTCCTTTGATCAGTTTAGTGGGCCTAATTTCTAGATCATATTCTAAGATGACAACAATCCACTTACCCCTTTTACCATCAGGATCTTGATTCAGTATGTCCTTGAAAATTGTATGTGGAACAAAAGAAATGACATGTGAATGCAAGATGTAAACTATGAAATCTTTTAAGGCTTTGATTAAGGCAAAGGAGTTTTTCTCTATAATGTTATATTTCAAAGGGGCATCTCTTAGTGCCTTGCTAAAGAAATCTATGGGTTGTTATTGTCCCATCATATTCTTTTGTAGAAATACTGCAACAATAGTGTGTTCCGATACAAATGAGAAAATGAAGAAATCCTTGGTAAAGTCAGGGCTGATTAGAACTAGTGTTTGGGTAAGTGCTTGTTTTACCAGTTCAAAGAATTGTTTGGCTTCTATGGTCCACTTCACTCCTATTTCTCTTTTCAGCATTTTTGTAATGTTTCTTAAGATTTCTGCAAGGTTTGGTATGAACCTTCTTAGGAAGTTGATCTTTCCAATGAAATATTGCAACTCTTTAATGTTCCTAGGGTGGCTGATATGCAATATACCCTCAATCCTTTTTGGGTCTATCTTAATACCTTATTTAGATATGAAATGGCCTAATATTGTTCCTTATTGAAGACCAAACAAATTTTTCTTAGGATTTAAAGATAGACCATACTCCCTACACTTTTCAAAGACCTTTCGTAGGTGAACTAGGTGCTTCTTCAGTTTTAGAATAGACAGTGATGTCATCAAGGTATATCACAATGAAGTAACCTATGTCTTCGGAAAAAGAAATGTCCATGGCTCTTTGAAAAGTAGCCCCCACATTCATTAACCCAAGATTCATTTTGACATACATGAAGGTGCTCCAAGGTGTAGTGAAAGAAGTTTTTTTCTGATCATATGGGTGTACTAGCACCTTATTATACCTTGAAAAACTATCAAGCAATGATATTCTTTTAGAGCCTACTACCCTTTGCAGTATATTATCCATCTTAGGTAAAGGGTAGTTGTCTTTTAGGGAGGCTTTTTTTAAGTTTCTAAAGTCTATGCATAGCCTAATCTCCCCTGTTTTCTTTCTTATTGACACAAGGTTTGAAACCCATTATGAGTACTTGAGTGGGACTATGATTCCAACATCATACATTTTCTTTATTTTCTTCTCAACTAGAGGCACTAGGATATGGTTTATCCTTCTCAATTTCTACTTGAATGGTTTCTGGTTTTCCTTGAGAGGAATCTTATGTTGAATGATGTTTGTATCATAGGATTTCAAGTCCTCATAGCCCCATGCAAACACATCTTTAAATTCTTTGAGCAGCTCAATATATTTCTATTTTATGTGTGGTGGCAGAGTTTTGGACAACTTTATCATTTTGGGTTCTTCTACACTGCCTATGTTGCATTCTTCTACATCAGTTTCAGTGGATTCCATTTTTGGCTTCCTAGCAACATCATTGAAATCAAATAGCTCTTCTAAGGGGACAAGACCTTTGGTAATATATTATCCTTGCATTGTAATACCTCAAGGTCCTTTTGATCTGTATCCCTACAAAATTCTGCCTCATGAAGGTGTTTTAGCATATTTATATCAGTAGTAGGAAATGGCTTTGTTTTGTGTGTTTGTTCTTCATTAGGGAAGTCTTGTTTATGATCCGAGTCTAGTTTTGGCATTTTAAATTCATTCTTGGATTGTAGGAAGTCTTCAATATGTTTTTCCCCTTCAAACACTTGCCAATAATCTATGTTGTCAGGTACTGTAGGTCTGCTTTTGACTTTTACCGTGTATTGTTCATTGGCATGAGGTACTTGGGAAGTGCTGGCAACAAAGGCTAGTTCATTGGCAAGGCTGGTTTGAGCTCTTAGGATAGAGTTAAGTTCATATTTCTCAAATGTCTTTAGGAGGTCTAAGGCAGCATTCCTATATTCCCTTAGCCTAGGATTCTTGGTTGAATATTCTCCTTTGATTTGCCTAATGATTAGCTCAGAATCTCTTAGAACATAAATCTTCTTATCTCCAATGTTTTTCAACAAGTGTAATCCTAGGAGAAGAGCCTCATACTCCGAAATATTGTTTGTACATTGAAAATCCAGTTTATAAGAGTGACCTTCATTGTTGTTTTGTATCCAAACACCTACTCCTAAACCAAATTTTCCACAAGAGCCATTAAAGCTCATGTTCCAAATTTTTTCGAGTTCAGATTCACCATTATGTTGTTGTTTATGGCTGCAAGGGTTTTGACTGTTATGTTCTTTATTTGGTGTTTGGTTTGAATGTCCTGAAAGGTCTTGTTCTTCCTCCTTTTCATTTACTTGTTCATTAATGTCATCTTCATTGTACAAGATGAATGAGTCAAGGTCTGAATGGATAGAATAGAGAGGGGTGTTGTTTGGCCTATCTTGGCTGCTTACCATGTATTTCGTGTGAGATTATCTATATAATCTTCTTGTTTGGTTAAAGGCTACCCTTAGCAAGGACTACCGTACTTCAGGAACTTCTTCAATTGTGGTTGGATTCTCATTTTCCTTTTTTGTTTATGCAACATGAGCAAATATTTGGCCTATTGGTGCATTCTCATGACATTCCCAAGAAATATGTCCTAATTTCCCACATCTATAACATCTGGGATGATAGTCTCTTCCTCTTTACCTCTGGAAAATGATATTCTTCCTCTTTGATCACCTCCTCTTGTTGATTGACTGTTGGAACTTCCTCCTACTTCTATTGCAAACTAGACTCTTCCTTTTCTCCTTTGTTATCATTTTCCTCTTGCAAGACTCCTTCCTCGAATTATTTCACTTGGCTTTCAAACAATATCCTCTTATGCCTTATGTTGTAGCTCCTAGAGACAACCTTTATTTGAAAAATACCAGTGCCTAGGAAATCCTAAAATTAGAGGTTAAATGTAGACAACTATAAGGATACCTCTGACATAATATGGAATAAGAGAATAATGGTTTTGGTGGTTCAGGAATGGAGAAGACCTTGGAGTCTGATTAATGTGAATTACCCTATACTGTGAGAGGGCTCAGGAGGTTGTATGGCTTGTTGGCTTTCAAATGGGCCAAGTATGAAACAATGAGCAGAGGCTTTCAAAATATGCAGAGGTGTTGAGAAGGAACGGAGGAGGAGGAACCTGCGAGAGACAAGCTTAAAAGTCTTAAGAATCTCTCTCTCATAAACTCAGAGAAATCAGATACAAGTGGAATATGACCAACAACAGAGATTTGTGGAGTGCGAATTAAGGGAGCGAATAAAATTTAACACATGAGCGTTATACATACACGAATTCATGGGTAAAAATGCATACCACTAGAAACTACATTACACGAATCATCAAAGTAATACAACATTAAAAGATGATTATCATAAACAGGAGACTACTGATAAAAAAAATAATACAGATACATAGTACTCATTTCTCCATCTGGAATCCAAATAAACAATGTTGTATATTAGATTATATTCAAAACAGCTCTCCCAAATATGTATCTCAGAGCATAAATAGCATAGTCGCACAGAGCTAAAGCAAAACTTCTCCAAAATTCAGAACCTTTATTTCATCTCTGAAATCCCTACATATAGATTTCTCCTTGAGGGTTCATGATCGAATAATCATTCATGAATGACCCACAAATGTGAAAATTCAAAATATCCTAACCAACTAACAGAGCGTGCATCAAGTAATCACTCCTTCAAACAGAAAATCAAAATAGAATTGGGTGAAATTGAGATTTCACCAACAAAACATCATAATAAAACAATAAAAAGAAACAACATAGTTGGCCACAGAGGCCAAATTCTGGAATATTCAAAAAGGGGAGGCTAAGAGGGCCATGAACAGGTGGGGGGTATGGCTTCCATCACCTGATTACATCTATCGTGGAAATCCTCCACTCCCTCGTTCTCATGATTTCCATAATCATTACGAAATGGCCTATCATGTTGTGTATGCTTAGATCTTCAAGGGTGGATTCCTTTGAAAAATTGAATATACCTTTGATGTGTTTGTCCCGCCTAAACCAATGTTGTGTTTGAATTGCAAAAACCAGAGACCAGATTTCGGAGGGGCACATGGATGGTTTGTGGTATTGGATGGGGGGGGGGAGGGTGCGAAATCATTGCAAGCTGACATGTAGCACCGAAGACGGTATAAAAAACCAGCCATTTCAGACCTCCCCCCCCCCCCCCCCCCACGACGTTAAACTTTGGAAAGAGGGGGGGTGCAAAGTAAACTTGGACCGTCGGATGCATTGATGGGGAGAAAATATTACGAGGAGATGTAGGGGGCTTAGAGGTGATGGGATGTGTGAAAAATGGATAGAAATGGGGGAAGTAATGGTGGGGCCGATAATATTAACACACAATAGAAATGGTTTGAACTGAAAAGAGCGGGTCAGAGGCTGGGGGATGGCTTTAGATGATGTGACAAGGAAGGTGGGGCCCTAGCTCATATTGCAAATCACAACCGGAAGGTTTTACATATGAGAAAGCGGTAGTAAAGGTGATGGTTAATGGAGTGTGAAGTGTGATGACAGGAAGGCGATGTGGCAAGGTGGAAGTGGGGCCACCCGTAGATCACAAGCGGGAGATTTTAGTTGTGAGGAGCGAGAGGTAAATGCCATAATCTATGATTTACGATGTGCAGTGGCGGGAAGATGACGTGGCAAGGAATAAGTGGGGTCGCCTGTAGATCGAAATCAGGAGTATTTAGCAGAGGGTAGATTCTATAATCTGCAGGGAGCGAAGTACGATTATGGTAAGTGGAAGGTGATGTGGCAAATGGATGGTGGTCCCACTTACATCGTAATCAGGGAAACAGTGCAGGTGGAAATGAATCTGGTAAGTAAGGTTTTCAATTTGCGATGGGCGATGTGGGGAGAGGTGATGTGGCAGAGAGGGTAGGTCCCATTTTATATCGCATTTCGGGGTTCGAGAGTGGTCATATATATGATATGCAATGGAAATTGTGGAATGTCGATGCAATATAGGTAAGGAGTTAAGTGCGGTAAATTATATTACATATATTATATGTAATATATAATATATGTAACGGTTTGTGGGATGCGGTAATTAACACAACTTTGGACCATAATAATTTGACCATGACACTTTTCTCTTTTGACAGTAGGGCTTTCTGCTCGACCTGCACTTGAATTTCTTGGTTGTCCCTTAAACATTCACGCCTCTACCCTATGATTTCCTTATAGGGACCACTTCTCCATGTTGAGTGCGGTCACAGGCCAACATTGGCTCCATCTGGGGGAAATGTGTTGTTTTAAGTGTGTTGAGAACCTGCATACTTGAATTCCTGTGCTTTATTGGGCACATGGATTCGCAAATGCACACTGTAAGCCTGAATTGAAACTACAACTGAGATGTGCACTGCCAACTATCAAAACGGAAATCACTGCTGCACCCTGAAAATCTTGAATGCTGAAATTTGAATTATGCTGAAACTGGAAACTGAAACACACTTGAACTCAAAACTGCAAAGAAATATTAGACTAAACTAGAAATATGCTCATAGCACTAAGCTTATTTGCACACCTACCTATCCTAATTTGTTGGAATTAATGCTATTCTAAATGATAAAATAATTCCATTGTAACCAGGAAAGCAACTTCCCTAATAACTTTGTTCTTTCACTGTTTTTCACCAAACTCAGGAAAAAACATGTTAATAGTATTTGATATGAATTCCCAGCCTGATATTCCTTGCAAGGATCTTGGTAAATGTGAACAAAAACAAAAATACTGGAAAGGTATGGTGGCCTTGTGATGAATAATTTCTCAATATAGATAGCCATTGGATCAAGATACACTTGACCTATCGATCAAACTTCATAACTTGGTACTACACGTGTTCTCCATGTCTTCACACAACTCGGGACATGTTTTCATTTTATCTGATTAGTTAAGGAATAAAGGTAAAGAATCAACTTGAATCAATTATTCCTTTGTTTTAAGCTTTGCCTCTCTGTTCAACAGGTTTACTTCCACATTAACTGCAAAATTTTGCATTTCTTCAAGGGTTGCAGTGTCCCTTTCTCTTATTTGGAATGCCATCCCTAGATTAAAGGAATTTGGGTAGTACCATAGAGCTACTCCTGGGGGTGGCTTTATATCAATAGGCATTGAATGATACACCTTATTGGACATGGATGAAAAATACTGTACTATTTACCCATGCTGCCTTTTTAAATGTCCATAATCTTCTATGATAAGAAATACATTTCCCATGATTACCCATCGACCTAGAAAAACTTGCATGAATTTATGAAAATTGCTCATGCTATCAGCTAGAAGATTCTCAAACCAATTTTTTACTTTACCTTGCCATGGTAGGACAAACATCCTGATACATACATCATCTTCTTCCTTTACTGATGATTGCAATACACTAACTAAAGGATTATGGTAAACATGCAACATAAGATCTTCTAGCAGATTTGTAATAGGAAAACAAACCTCATTCCAAACTGTTGCTTTGCTTGTGTGTCGAAACTGTTTCTCTTCAAGTAGCAAGGGAACCAATTATCTTTCCTCACGATCCACGATAGTCAAGTGATCTGAGTGTTTTTTATCTTTCTCTTTGTCACACAGAAGCTTGAAAGGGAGTTGCAAACTCTCGTTAATTTCAGGTGAAGGAACATGATTTGTAACAATTTTTTGTACTACTGAAAGAGAATTTGAGAGATGGTCTTCATCATGCAAATATGTCTGGTCTTTAATCTTTGAAGGAAACACTACTTGCTGAGGATGCTCTTGTGGATCTAGACAATTAAGCTTTGCTTCCTCTATTTCCGAATCACTAGACTGCTGTTGATTTTTAGTGTTGTCCTCTGGGAAACACTCCAGCTCTTCCCTTCTTCATGGAGGTAAGCTCACCTCCCTGTTCTTCAGAATAGGCTAGGAACTGGCTTGCTACATGCAGTCCAAAAAGCACCATGGGACGTTCTTCTTGGAGATTAAAGGGTGTGGGCACTTTTTCTTCAATGGCTTCTTTGAACTTCCCCTTAGGAGGGTCGAGCATATTTAAGGGTATAGATGTGGACTTCTCATTTTTGGGAGGATCAGCTTCTTGCTTTATGAAAGTGGATGTAGTGACCTTATGAGGGGGTGACTTCTAATGGCTTCTTCCCTTTAATAGCAGGACTAGGAGGGGTTTGTTCTCTTGATATTGACCCTTCATTTTATTCTTGCCCTCGGGTTCCCTTTCTGAAGAACCTGAGGTCATACTTCTTGTGGATTTGAGCCCGCATGAAATCCATGAACTGTCTGCAGTAATTGTCAATATCTTGATCTTCTAGAGGGATTTCCTTCTCTTCTTTCTCCCCTTGCAGGATGAGTTCACCCTCCTCATCATCAGAGTAAGCGAGGAATTGATCTTCTTGGTTGTCTATGACATCCTCGGCCTGTTTCTCCGTTTCTCCCTCCAAGTATAGAGGGGGTTTCATGTGATCTTGCTGCTTCTTCCTCTCATGTTGCAACAACTACAGAGGGGGCTTCAAATATTGAGGATTAAACCCTCAGTTAGGAATTATTTGGTTGGGACAAGGAGGGGAATCCTGGGCCTCCAATTCAAGATTATCCAACTTATTTGAGAGGTTCTTGATCAACTTATTCATCTCGTCAATTCTATACTCTTGTGGTTTCCTCTCTTGATTAGAAGTAGAAGCCTCCTCCTTATTCTTTCTTCTGGCTTCATGTTCTGTCTTCCCCTTGAATTTACCGGTAGAAGAAAAGTTTGCTTCTACCTCCAATGCATCCATCTGGATCTGATCCAGAGATGTGGATTTTCTTTCTCTTAGGATGGATCCAAACTCCAGTTCAAAAGCTCCTGCAAAGACCACCTTAGCAACTTCTTGGGGAGGCTTTATATTAGCAGGGATATTATTATAGAGCTTATTGAACCTATTTATGAATTCTTTTACATCCTCATTGTGCCTCTTTTTAATAGCATTGAACTCTGTGAGAACGTATCCATGAGCCCTCTTTTCACCCCATTTTAGTGTCAATAATTTTTCCATTTATTCCCAAGTGTGGACTGTGTTTTTGGCTAGATACTTGAACCATTTCCAGGCTTATCCCTCCAAGGATTGGATGAAAAGCCTTAATACCACGTCTAAGTTCTCTACATTCATGTTCTCGGTAAAGGTGCAGAAGGTATCAATATGTCTCTGTGCAAAAGTATTCTCTTCCCTGGTGAACCGAGGCAACTGATCTAGATAGTCTTGTGGCATATAATTTAGAGACTGAGGGAGGGCCAAGGGGGCATACTTGTTCAAAAGGAAACCCAACACAACCATTTGATTTAGAGGTGGGGGTAGATGGTGGATTTGGATCTGGTGTGATGCCTGGTGAAAGCCATGATTACTTCTGATTAGGACTATTTTATAGTGGAGTCGCCAAGGTGAGGAATACACAACTCCCAACCCTTCCTTCTCACCTATCTAAAGGGTGGAATTTATGTCGTCTCCCAGGGAAAATATTTCTTAATTCGTATCCCCAAAAACGGTGCCAAAAATATGTTTTAGCTCTTAGAGGCAGCTTTCTAGTTGAAAAATACCAGTGCCTAGGACATCTTAAAATCAGAGGTTAAATGTAGACAACTATAAGGATGCCTCTGGAAGAATATGGAATAAGAGAATAATGATTTTGGTGGTTTAGGAATGGAGAAGACCTTGGAGTCGGATTCATGTGAATTACCGTATACTGTGAGAGGGCTCAAGAGTTTGTATGGCTGGATGGCTTTCAAATGGGCCAAGTATGAAACAATGAGAAGAGGATTTCAAAATATGCAGATGTGTTGAGAAGGAATGTGTTATCACACTCAAAATTTTCAAAATATTTTTTGATAAGGTCACCATAGGTTTCATGTTATGTCATGTTGGGTCAAGTATTTGATGAAGAATTTACCAAATCATGTTTATCCTACGTCAAAAAAACCCCCATGAGTCATATCATGTCAGTCAACTACACTCCATGACTTTTTGTTTTCACACCCATGCCTTAAAATTAAAAAAGTGAGCCATTTTCCAGTTAAACATAGATTCGTATTCAATTCAGTGCAAAATAGGTAGATTTCTCTATGAAACTACCTGATAATTTCGTAGCGAATATGAGGATTTCTCTGTTTTTTTACTTTTGAGCAGTAAACTTCAAGGGCAATTTCTGGGAAGGCAAAGAATTATTTTAAGAAACCGAGAGATATTATTGTTAGGAGCATATAAAATAACATTAAACTCTTTAAATTTTCTCAAAAGTGCTACAAATTGGGAGATTCAGTGATGTGTTTTGGCTCTATTTTCAGAATGCATAATTTTCCACTTTCGTACATGTTTTTAGAATGTTGATTCTGGACAGCTGGAGATGGTTTACAAAAAACCAAGAGATTTTTCTCTTCAAAATATAATGAAATATAAAAACCTCCTTCATTTTTGCAACATCTAGAAAGGATAGGGAGATAAGAGCTCATTTATGAACCCTATTTTTCAGAAAAAACAGAGTCATTTTATTAATAAATAAACTTGCTAAAGGTGAAGAGGATGTTTTCTGAAGAGGGTAAGAGGAATTTTTGCATGATCATACTTCATCGTATCAATTTTTAGACCTACAGGTGAAATTTCGAAGAAAAAGGAGAATTTTAATTTTTTTTTCACTATAGGTGTTTTCGTAGCGCCAACCAGGCTTGAAGCCCAAAAAATGCTACGAAAATTCTGAAGATGACTTTTTGATAAAAAGGGTGGTTAAAATTGAAATTAAAGCTTGGGAAAATTTTGTATTAGCTCTTTAAACATATCAAATATATTCATGAAAGAAAAGAGAGCTAAGAGGTGGTGGAATTTGGTAAATTAAATTTGCTACCAAAAGTTGCTATGAAACTGCCTTGTTTTCCCTTGTTTTGGCAGCAAGTTAAATTTTGAAGGAATTTTTTTTTGAAGTGGTGAATTAAAGGTCAAATGATCATATGTGGAGGTCAAAGATAGTCGGGAGGATATTTTCATACTGGTTTGGTCCACGAAGCTGTCCAGCTCATTTTCAAATTATCAATTCATCATTAAGGTATTTCATCATGTATAATGGCAGCAACTCCTTAAAAGTGGGAAGACATGTTTCATGAAGCCCTCATAACATGTTTTAAAGGATCATGGTAGCATAAATTCAAATTTATTGGCAAAAGTGTTTAAAACGGAGGCGCCACGAAAAGTTGCTACCAAATGAGCACTACGAAAATTTCTATACATGATTGTTTTAGTAGTCAACTTTACGCTTGATTTTTGACCAAATAAAATACGATTTTGGAAATCTAAAAGAGATTTTCTTTAGCATAGGTCCATATACAAACACCTCTCTCAGTTTCTACAAAGCCAACAGGGTTTGGAAATTATACACTCATCTTTGAAGCCTATTTTTCAGGAATTTTCACTAACCAGATTTGTGAAAAAAATATAAAAATTCGACTTGGAGGAGGTCCAGCTCAACATCCACATGGCATAATGAGACATCAGCACCATGGTACACTAATAAAATTATTTTTTTGCAGTTGATAAGGGTTATTAAACCTATTTGTTGAATTATTAATGAAATAAGAGTCCTTTTTGTATTCAAACTCTACAAAACAAAAATATCCCTAGGAAGTCTCCAAGTGATGGAATCATGTTTGAAATAGGTCTCTAAGGTGGAAATTTCAGGTGAGTAAGGTGGAAAATCATTTGTATGAGTTCTCACTCTATAAATGAGAGATTTTTATAGTTAGAGGAGGTGGGGAGATGTTATGAAGGCACTACTCTTGTAATCTTTGTCTATTAGTAATATACAGTTGCAACAGCCTATTTCAAACCTGAGATTCTTCTATGTTTTCTTATGTATGTTTCTTATATCAGTATTTTACTTTCTCTCCAGTTTTCTAGTTGTATAATCACTTGAAATTCATGATTACATGCTCCAACTTCCTTTATACTCCTAGTCTTCTGTTTTCTCATGTTTTATTAGTTTGCTTATGTATAATCGCTTGGAATTCATGGTGACATTATCCAATTTCTTGTATGCATATAGCTTGTTGTTCTATCCTTCACGTGTGGTTTTATAATAATACAATTGCCTCAGCTTCCATGTGATAGATTTACTTGTGACTTAGTTTTCATATTGAAACCCATAAGCCCAATGGTAGTAAACCCTATACATCTTTCACCTATACAAAAACACTTTCAATCCAATTCAGAGTTAGCCATCTTCTTTCAAGTTTTTCATTGAATATCCTTTATGAATTATAGAGAGCCCTCTTAAACTGTAAAGGCTAATTTCAAATTACAAGTGGTTTGAAATAGTTACTCCAAGTTTACCATTGAAGCATCCCAACATGACTCAATTTGGTGATAACAAAATGGAGGAGGAGGAACCCATGAGAGACAGGCTTAAAAGTCTTAAGAATATGTCTTCCATGAACTCAGAGGAAGTGGATGCAAGTGGAATATGACCAACAACAGAGATTATTTGAGCGCGAATTAAGGGATCGAAGCAAATTAACACATGAGCGTTATACATACACGAATTCATGGGTAAAAATGCATAGCACCAGTAGCTACATTACACAAATCATCAAAGCAGCAGAACATTGAAAGACGATTATACATAAACAGGAGATTATTGATAAACAAAAGAATACAGATACATACTACTCATTTCTCCATCTGGAATCCAAATAAATAGTGTTGTATGTTATATTATATTCAAAATATCTCTCCGAGATATGTATCCCAGAGCATAAAGAGCACAGTCGCACAGAGTTGAAGTAAAAATTCTCCAAAATTCATAACCTTTCTTTCATCTCTGAACTCCCTACATATAGATTTCTCCTTGAGGGTTCATGATTGAATAATCATTCATGGTTGAACCACACATGTGAAAATCAAAATATCCTAACCAACTAATAGAGCGTGCATCAAGCAATCACTCCTGCAAACAGAAAATCAAAACAGAATCGGGTGAAATCAATATTTCACCAACAAAACATCATAATCAAACAGTAAAAAGAAACAACATATTTGGCCACAGAGGCCAAATTCCGTAATCTTCAAAAATGGGCAGTGAAGAGTGACCGTGAATAGGTGGGGAGTCTGGCTTCCATCACTTGATTCCATCTGCTGTGGAATGCCTCTACTCCCTCATTCTCATGATTTCCATAACCGTTGTGAAATGGGTTGTCGCGTTGTGTATGCCTAGCTCTTCAGCGGGGGATTCATTTTACAAACTAAATATAACTCTGTTGTGTTTGTCCCACCTAAACCAATGTTGTGTTTGACTTGAAAAAACTGGAGACCAGATTTCAGAGGGGGGCATGGATGGTTTGTGGTATTGGATGGGAAGGGAGGGGGGGGGGGGGGGGGAGGTATGAAATCACTGTAGGCTGACACATAGAACCAGAGGAAATATAAAAAACCGTCCATTTCGGACCCCCCCCCCCTCCCCCCGGCGTTAACCTTCAGAAAGATGGGAGCGAAGATGACAGAGAGATGTCATGGGCTTAGTGGTGATGGGATGTGTGAAAAATGGATGGAAATGGTGGAAGTAATGGTGGGGTCGATAGTATTAACACATGGCAGAAATGGTTTAAACTGAAAAGAGTGGGTTAGAGGTCAGAGGATGGCTTTAGATGACGTGATAAGGAAGTTGGGGCCCTAGCTCATATCACAAATCACAATCAGAAGGTTTTATATATGAGAAAGCAGGAGTAAAGGTTATGGTTAGCGGAGTACGAAGTGTGATGAACAAAAGGCGACCTGGCAAGGTAGAAGTGGGGCCACCCATAGATCGCAAGCGAGAGAGTTTAGTTGTGAGGAGTGGGAGGTAAATGCCATAATCTGTGATTTTCGATGTGTGGTGGCAGGAAGATGATGTGGCGAGGAAGAAGTGGGGTTGCCTACAGATTTCAATCGGGAGTATTTATTATGGGAAAGCGGAGGGTAGATGTTATAATCTGCGGGGAGCGAAGTGCGATTGCAGTAAGTGGAAGGTGATGTGGCGAATGGATGGCGGTCCCACTTACATCACAATCAGGGAAATGGTGCAGGCGAAAATGAATGTGGTAAGTAAGTTTTGCGATTAGTGATGGATGATGTGGGGAGAGGTGATGTGGTAGAGAGGGTAGGTCCCACTTTATATCGCATTTCGGGGTTCGGGAGCGGTCAGATATATGATATACAATGGAAATTGCAGAATTTCGATGCGATATATGTAAAGAGTTAAGTGCGGTAAATTATATTACATATATTATATGTAATATATAATATATGTAATGGTTTGTGGGATGCGGCAATTAACACAACCATTTGGATCATAATACCTTGACCCCGACACTTTTCTCTTTTGACTGCAGGGCTTTCTGCCCGACCTGCACTTGAATTGCTTGGCATTCCCTTTGAACATTCACGCCCCTACCCTTTGATTTCCTTATAGGGACCACTTCCCCATGTTGAGTGCGGTCACAGACCAACACCTTCAAGGTAGCTTGATATGCATCATCAATCATTTTCAAGGAAAAGATGCTTATTTCATCTTGAATGTCAAATCTCAGACTGTTTATATATCTAGAAACTTTCTTGGCATCATATTCAACTTGTAAAACTCCTTAGTGTATTATCTAACTGACACAGAATTATGTTTAAGGTTCTATAAATTTCTAGAAATATTAATTTAATAATCCTTAGGTAAAAATTTACATTTAAGTTTTGCTATCATTTTTTCCCAATCTTTAATCTTAGACTTTCCTTTCCTCTTTAATTCAACTTTTACTTCAACCCACCACAGGGTTGCATGACCTTTGAGTCTAGTCACTACATACTTGAATCACTACCTCCCTCTACTTTCTGCAGAACATCCATATTCAGAAATTGTAGATTTCTGAAGATCAGTTTGGAAGGAGGAAGTTGTCTTTAGTACTTCAGCTGGAGAACTGGTGAGGGATTATTCCTATCACCTTGGGCTTAAAGTTCAGCTTCCCAGAGCTTCATTGCAGATATGGCATCAGGTCAAAAGTTATTGACCTCCTAGCAGTAGTATTCCCTTCAGGAATAACGTTGTCCATATTGCAGATCTAAAAGGAGGAAGGAATTTGCTAGTATTTCAGCTAGAAATCCTGTGAGGGATCATTCCCTCACATTGCCATTAGTGTTACCATCATCCTGGATTTTATTGTAGCATTTTTCAGCAGGAATAAGGCCTCTCTTTCCCTCATGGCGTAGTTTTTAGAGGCAGTTGTGTTGCAAGAGATGCAATCATCATTAGAGGATTGAGAAGCTAGATCTAGAGCTTCTAGCTCATAGATCTAAAGAAGGGATTATCCTTTCAAGCATAGATCTGATCTGATATCATATTTCAGCCATATATTTTTCAGATCTAGCTTCATATCTGTATTTCCCAACAGATCAAGGATCAAATCCTAGGGAGATGATTTTCCAAAGTTGTAGATCTAGAAAATCCTTTCTGGGTTATCTTGGGAATCCATCACATTGGCCAGATCTTGAATCTTGGCATCATCTGAGCTCCAGTATTGAGAAGATCTACATCCTTTTTCAGCCTGCAACTATATGTTCATATTCTACTGAAGGGACAGTGCAGTATTTTCTGTAGAGCCTCTCCAGTTACGTTGTACCTATTGTAGCTTGTTTTCTGGGTACTTCTAGACCATCTCTTTGGCTAGATCTGCTCATATTTTATACATGGTGTAACTGATTTTTCTCCAATATAATAAAATGGCTCAGCTTCTTTGTAAATTCTGATGTTGTCTTAAGATTTATTTTTTATCTTGTTGTAAGTTCTTATATTGGGTTAAGTATTACTGCATTCTCCCTTTTGGGATAGTACAGTGGTATCAGAGCATGATCTTTGGCTCAGCTTGTGGACACTTCATCTTTTGCATCTAAAGAAGAAGTAGATAGATGAGATCTATCATGGAGGAAGAAAATTCTGCCACTCATTTCTGTAGATCTATGCAAGATCTCTCCAAGGAGGTGTATCAAATGAAATAGGAAACGCAGAAAGAGGATCTAAGAATAAGATGTGATGAGGAAGGCCCCAGCACTTCCTATCAGCAAGGAAAAAAACCGGAGAACTCTAGATCTCCTCATAGATCCCCTATGCCCACTTTCTTTGAAGAAGGTGAAGGGTGTAGAAATGAAGGAAGGAATGAACTTGAGAATCATGAGACTCTCATTCTGTATCTTGAAGAGTACAAAGCATAGTCTAGAGCATTCAAGGAGAAGCTAACTCTCCAACAATTCTTTAAAATCAAAGAAGAAAGAGGATCCTATAGCAACAATAGAAGAAAGAGGCATAATAGATTCTATTTGCGTACATTTGATGGGTCCTCCTCAAGCACTATTAAGGCTTCGAGGAGAGAGTTAGATACATTTTTCAGGCTACATCCTGTAGCTGAAGAAGAGGCTGTCCAAATTACAACACTTCATCTCTTGGATGAAGCCAATGATTGGTGGTTTGGTCACATGGAGCAAGCAACGGTGACTAAATATTCATATTTCCTTAACAAGTTGAGGAAGA
This sequence comes from Pinus albicaulis, assembly GCA_034641835.2. Classification (NCBI taxonomy): domain Eukaryota; kingdom Viridiplantae; phylum Streptophyta; class Pinopsida; order Pinales; family Pinaceae; genus Pinus; species Pinus albicaulis. The sequence goes on from CM076581.1 coordinate 1,607,855,141, forward strand.
AGTTTGATGGGAGAAAACCAGAGATGTGCCTCAAAGAGACATTTCCTAAGGAGAAGGATGTCAATCTTGTCACTCTGGACAGGAAGCCACTACATTCACTATCAGCTGCAGAAGTACTTGCATCCGGAGAAGAGACTCTTGCAACTTTGCAAGATGGTCTTGTGCTCTTGACATATGGAGTCCCATGCATGATCCAGGAGATGCATGAGGAAGAGGAGGAATATTCCAGCACTGGTACATTGGAAGAAGAGCAGCCATCTCTCTTACCAGTAGTTGGAGACACCATTGTCCTAGTTCGAGGAACTCTTGTGTTCTGTCAAGAGGTTCCCCCATATCAGTTAATCCAAGGTATGCATACATATTCATCACCTATGGTTTCAGTAGATCTTATTGAAACTTATGGCAACATTCCATCAGGGCCAATGCATAACCAAGGGTTAGAACATAGTGTTGATTTGGAGCAGCAACATATCACAGCGCAGAGGACCCTTGATCTAATCAAGGAGGAGATGAAAAGCTATCCTAGTTTTTCATGGATGAACTACATTCAGCCTATTGAGTTGAAGTGTAGATTTTTAGAAGAAGGGATGAGCATAATCCTTTGTACAATGACTGGTTGTGAGATCAGTATTGTACCTTTCTTTGAGACAGCTTGTGTATTACCTTCCAGATCTACAATGTTGTCACTTAGAAGTAGTGATAATTATGAGGCCCCATTATTCTTGGAGCATTCTAAAGGTAGCTTCACTCATGAAGAAATGGAGGACAAGATGATGAAGGGTAGACATCTAGATATGAGAAGTCTTTTCTCCTTTCTTGATGACACTTTCTCAATGAGCACCTCACAGCTCAAAGAGAAACTTCTACCTATAGCAGATCCAAGACCTCATTGGTTTTGGAAGGCCATGGATGAGAAGAAGGTCTCATTAAGAGATCTCATTGGAGGTGCACTTCAACATTTCATGGAGTGAAAATTTCTTCATTAGTTTGGGGAAGATGGTATTCTACAAAGGGAGGATACCATGATTATGCAACACATCACTCATATTCCATCTTGGGATGAGTGGATGAGGAAGATAAGCAAGGGGTTGCATGACCACTTTCAAATTTATGACATGGGCCAGCAAGCTTGGTTATGTTGGTTTCCCTTGGGAGATTCTTGTCATTGCCCAAATGCTCCTATTTCTATGATCCATGCCTTGAGGAACACTTACGAAATGAAGAAGGCATGGCTGCGCTGGTTGCTCTTGGGTGAGTATGGTTACCACCCAATAGCTCATGATTTTCTGATTCATGCCTTGTGTATCAATGATAGAATGCAACAACAGAAGGCATGTTCATTTTGGTTTCACTTGAGAGAGATGGGCCACCACATGACATCTCCTATGTCTATGTTTTTTGTCTTGGGTAAATCTTGGCATGATGCTCTCATGATGTGCATTGGTGATGTTTCTTTGTATTTGGCTGATCTGACATTCCATATGTCCATTAGTATGTTTTTGCTTCATGATGCACATGAGTAGGAGAGAAAGCAGCAAGATCGCTTGTTGCTTTGGTTGCTTTTGGGGGAGTTTGGCTTGTCCATCTTACATGGAGGAGATGGAGGATGGAAGTAGAGGGCCTTACTTTGGTGGTTGCTGTTAGGAGAATATGGTTTGACATATTTGTCTACCCATATAGATCCTTTCCTTCTTCTTTTTTATATCTATGGAATGATGCTTGGATCCAACAGGGCCAACAGGGCTAAGGATAGGAGCATGACAATGCTCAATCAAATTCATAAAGCATGGGATGAAGAGATGTACTATGTGATGGAGATTTTCCTTTATGGAAAGAGCTACTTTATTTTATGTATCTCATGTATTTATGATGATGTTGGACATTATATGGTTGTCACTTGGTACCTCGTGATGGAAGGAAGACATCTAACCAAACAGTTAGAAGTCATCCTATGTGTTTTTGAAAGACAACCTTGGAACCAAACATACATATCACATTGGAGCAAAGGGAGGAAGCCTCCCTTATGTGGATGCCATTTGGAGGGGAATAGAGTGCCTTGCATCTATTTTTGGAGTTGCTTGAGGGAAAGCAACATTTTGACGGGGAGGACTATAATATTCCCAAATTTTCACCTAATATTTGGAATATTAGAGTTCTTAATTTTCTTAATGAATTAAGTTAATAAAAGGGTGGAGGGACCCCTAATCCTCAATATGAATAAATATCCAATTTATGTGTGTGAATGTGGATTAATTATTCCTAGATCTACATAATAAGGTAGTTGAGCAACTACTAGTGTGAATGGAATTGGAGAACCTGTCTCATTAATGAGATCGATCATGGAGGTTGACACAGTCAACTAAGATCTTGAAAGGATCAAACAGAGATGATTCAGTCAAATAAGATCTTGAAGATGTCGAAGATCATGGGAAATTCATGATTAAGTGATGGAGAACGTTGTGCCAACAAGGCACCCTTGATGGAAGGTGTACATTGCACCTAGACATGATGGTTGATTTGGTCAAACAATGCAATCCAGGTTGGAGGATCTTGTCCACATGTGACAGCGCAGTCTAGATGAGGGCCAAGACATGGGAAGGCTCAAATGTTATATAAATAAGATGAAGGAAAGGAGGAGGGCATGCTGATTATTTCTTGATGTAAGATCTTTTCAGATCTGGAATTGTCATGTGACATTCCATTCCTTTCTTGGGATGTTTAGTAGAGATTGCAGGTGATGTTTAGCATAGGGTATTCCTGGTTGGGAATCCCACCTCTTTCTTAGATCAGCTCTAGAAAGAGGATTGTACTTCATTATACATCAGGCTTTAAGTGCCATCTATTTTTCCTACTTTTTGCAGAACATCCATATTCAGAAATTGCAGATTTATGAAGATCAGTTTGGAAGGAGGAAGTTGTCTTCAGTACTTCAGTTATAGAACTGGTGAGGGATTATACCTATCACCTTGGGCTTAAAGATAAGCTTCCCAGAGCTTCATTGCAGATCTTGAATCAAGCCAAAAGTTATTGACCTCCTAGTAGCAGTATTCCCTTCAGGAATAATGTTGTCCATATTGCATATCTAAAATGAGGAAGAAATTTTCTAGTATTTCAGCTAGAAATTTTGTGAGGGATCATTCCCTCACATTGCCATCAGTGTTACCATCAGCCTGGAGTTTATTGCAACATTTTTTAGTAGGAAGAAGGCCTCTCTTTCCCTCACAGCGCAATTTTTAGAGGTAGTTGTGTTACAACAACTGCAATCATCATTGGAGGATTGAGAAGCTAGATCTAGAGCTTCTAGCTCATATATATGAAGAAGGGATTAGCCCTTAAAGCATAGATCTGGTTTGATATCATATTTCAGCCATCTATTTGTCAGATCTAGCTTTAGATCTGTATTTCCCAACGGATCAAGGATCAAATCCTAGGGAGGTGATTTTCCAAAGTTGTATATCTGGAAAATCCTTTCTGGGTTATCTTGGGAATCCATCACATTGGCCAGATCTTGAATCTTGGCATCATCTGAGCTCCAGTCTTGAGTAAAACTAGATTTCCCTTTTCAGCCTACAACTATATGTTCATATTCTATTGAAGGGACAACACAGTATTTTCTGCAAAGCCTCTCCAGTTATGTTGTACTTGTTGTAGCTTGTTTTCTAGGTACTTCTAGACCATCTCTTTGGCTAGATTTGCTCATATTTTATACAAGGTGTAACTGATTTTTCTCCAATATAATAAAATGGCTCAGCTTCTCTGTAAACTCTGATGTTTTCTTAAGATTTATTGTTTATCTTGTTGTAAGTTATTATATTGTGTGAAGTATTACTACATTCTCCCTTTTGGGATATTACAATTAACTTCGACAAAATACACAATAAAATTTAAAATAATAAAAAATAATAAGATATTCATTCTTGTATATACGAATTAGGAATCAAATTAAATCCAACCAAATACACATTAAAATAGCAGTAAATATAATGAGCTAATAATAAATAAACATAAATAATAAATAAAATAAATTAACTACAAGGCCATTGGAATAATTTGTCATGCCAGGAAGTAATTATACCAAAAACTGACTTGAAATTGAATTGAGGTGCACATAATTATATACATGGAGGGAGTGAGTTATGCGATTAATTTCTCATTGTCTCTTCATATTTTGTTCTCCTTATTTTCTATTTATAATATTTTACATTTTCACTCAATCTCAAGGATTTGGTGTCAACATTTCCCCCTTAATCTGAAGGGATGTTGGTGAGTCCAAGCATCGTTCTGAATCTTTCAAACTTTTCTCTTCCAAGTGCTTTGCTGAAGATGTTTGCAATCTACTAATTTTTGGAACAATGACATAAATGGATTGTCTTGCCCTCAACATGATGCCGAATGAGATGGTATTTTGTATTGATGTGCTTTGTTCAATCATGGAACTTTGGGTTCTTGGCCAAATTTATTGCAAAATTGTTTTCGATCATGAGTGGAGTTGAATGCACTTGTTCCATCTACAAGTCTACCAAAATTTTCTTGAGCCACACACTTTAATTTGTTGCTTCATCAGCTGCCACATATTCTACCTTAGTTGTGGAATCTTCTAGAACTGATTGTTTGCGTGAAATCCAGGAGACAGCTCCTGATCTAAGACTCGTAGTATAAACTAAAGTACATAGCCTAGTTTCTATATCTCCATCAAATTCTGAATCAAAGTATCCAATCAAGCTAAATTTTCCCACCTGTGTATAATTGAGTCCAAAGTCTTGAGTCCCTTTCAAGTACTTTAGAACTCTTTTTGCAGCAGACCAATGTCTTTCACAAGGCTTTTTCATAAACCTGGAGAGGATTCCAACATCAAATGAAATATTTGGTTTGGTAGTAGTCATTTATATGAGACTTCCTACTAGTTTTCTATACTTCGTTGCATCCTCAAATTCTTTCCCTTCAATGGATGTGAGCTTCAAGTTTTCTTCCATTGGAGTGGTCAAAGGATTGCACTCAGCCATGCCAAACCTGTTCAATAGATCTCCAATGTACTTCTTTTGAGAGAGGAATATAAACTTATGATGTTGAGTCACTTCAATACCAAGATAGTATTGAACATAAACCAAATCATTCATTTCAAAAAATTTCCTCAATTCCTTCTTTATGGATGCAATATAACTCTCATTTTTCCCTATCATCAAAAGATAATCTACATACACCACAAGATATATAATTGTGTTTCCAACTTACTTGAAAAACAAAGTTGCATCATCAAGATCATAATGTTTGAAGTTAAGTTTCATAATATGCTCAGTTAACTTCTCGTACTAGGCTCGTGGTGCTTGCTTGAGGCCATACAAGGATTTTATGAGCTTGCATACTTTGTGTTCTTGACCCTTCACAATAAATCCTTCTGGCTTAGACATAAAAACATTCTCCTTTAGATCTCCATTCGAGAAAGAAGTGTTTACATCCATCTAATGGACTTTCCAACCATTCTGTGTTGTGAAGGCAAAGAGTATCCCGATGGTAGCTCATTTTTTTGTGGGGGGGGAAGTCTCCTCATAATCGACCCCTTCTTTTTGTGCAAAACATTTTGCCAGAAGCTCGGCTTTATGATTTTTAAGTGAGCCATTAGCTTATTACTTATTCTTGTAGACCCACTTACATCCAATTGGTTTGGTTCCCAGTGGAGGATCAATCAGCTTCCAAGTTCCATTCTTTATTAAGGCATCATATTTTGTTCGCATCACTTCATTCCATTCATCATTAGAAGCGGATTATTTGAAGGAATTTGGTTCAAGATCTGTAGACAAATTCAATTCAAAATTATAAGAAACATCCATATCAATAGGTGAATCAAAATCATTTACATCACCTCCATTTTTCCTAGTAGAACTTGTTCTTGTCTTTCAAACCTCATGAGGACAAAAAATTTCAAGTGTCTTTGTCAACCATTTTGAAGGACCTTTCTGAGATGGCCCGGGCTATTAATTTGGTTGAGTTGGAATTGAATCAAGATTCAATCTCCCAATTTTGTAAATCACATCACTCAAAGTGTCATTTGTGGTTGTATCTTCATGTGGGGAAGAGAGGGCTTCAGAAGAAGATTCCAAAGATTGATTCAGTATAGAAATCCCCTCTTCAAGATGTGGAATATTATTATCAAATTCTTGAAATGAATTTTCATGTGCGAATATATCCAAGCGATCAAGTTGTCGCTCAAAAAAAATTTCAGTCTTGGAATATTCAATAAATATGACATCTCTAGATACTACAAACTTCTTATTAACTTCATCATAAAGAAGATATCCTTTGGAGGTATTGGAATACCCCAAGAAGATACATTTTTGACTTCTTGCACCAAGTTCATTTCTTTGTTCCTTAGGTATAAAAGCATAACAGGTGGAACCAATGACCCTGAGATGCTTTACCAAAGGAATGTGGCCATGCCACATTTCATAAGGAATATTATTTATAAATTCATTAGAAGGACACCTATTCTTTATGTACACAATACATAGAACTGCATCAGCCCAAAACATCAACTTTAGATTCTTGAAAAACATCATGGAACATACCATATTTAAAATTGTCATGTTCATTATTTCAACTACACCATTCTATTGAGGATTATAAGGCACCATTTTTTGATGTTTGATTCCAAGTTAGCGAAGATAGTTTTCAAATTCATTTGAAGCGTATTCTTTTCCATTATCAGTGCGTAAATAGCCAATATGAGTTTGTGCATCATTATCAATCCATGCATGAAATTTATTGAATGTTTGAAAAGCATCAGGTTTGTTATTCAATAAGTAAACCCAACACATTCTAGTGTAGTTGTCAATGAATGTCATCATATATTTATTTCCATTTACAGGAGGAATAGGCATGGGGCCACCTAAATCTGAATGAATAAGCTCAAGTTTTCTATGTGCTCTAGAATGTGAATCATGAAAATTTTTTTTGTTATGCTTTCGTAGAATACAAGCATCACATTTCTTAAGTTTCCTAGGAATTGTAGACAAACCAGTAACACCATTTTTATTCAACAATCGAAGGTTGTCATAGTTCAAGTGTCCAAATCTATCATGCCATAGAAGACTTGATGGGAATGTACCTTCATCATAGTGAGAATGAAAAGAAAAGTTTTTGTGCATGAGCAAAGGCACCTGGCATCTTTAGAAGTCTTCTTCTTTTATCCCTCTCATGACAAGTGAGCGATCTGATGCTTTTCTGACCTCAACCTTGTCATCAAACATATGAATTGAGTGTCATTGTTGGCGGATGTGGACCAAATACAACAAGCTTATCCTCAACTACTACACATAATTTTATCATCATGACATTTGACTGTCATTATGGATCTATCACCATCCATATCATGCTCCCTTAGAAGTAAAAAAACATTCATGTTCCTAAACCAAGTCTTGGAAACTAGAAAAAATCTCTTTAAAACCTTTAAAATATTACCAGCGCGCTTTTTGTGACCATTTCTTGTGCATGCACTGATAATTATTCTATTAGCCATGATGATCACTGCTCTCTTCTCCAATAAAAACTGCGCACCCTCGCAAAAGTAAGTAAACATGAAAAAGTAACTTCTAGAAGCCTAGTTGGTTGAATATTATCCCAACTGGAAGCATCTAGATTCACGTCAGTTTGAGCTATATCCCTCTACTCATGGAGCTTATCCCTTAGCTAAAGGAACCATAATCCCTTAATTTGAGGATCTCATCCCTCTCTTGATGGATCTGAAACTTCCTCAATATCTGATCCGAATGGAATGTAATTAAATTGTGTGCATAAGGATCACTGAATTTTGTAGGTGAAACAAATGGTTTTAACTTAGTTTTAAAAAAAATTATGTGAGGTTAAAGCATGTAAATTAGCTTGTATAACACTGTTTAGTAGTAAATGATAGAGAATAAAGCATTACATATGATAATACTCAGCAAATTGATGAAGCAGTTCACCCATCCTCAGCTACATCGGTTGGTCTAGCTCCCAATGGCATGTCCCTCATATCTTATTGCTAAAAAATGGTAAGTAAATGTGATAAAAAGCCTCAAATGACTATGCTCTCTATAAAAACAGCTTCAAAATTCTTGAATTAGTCGGGAATGACTATTCATTTGCAGAAAAAAGAGAATGGATGCTCAATACACTAAAAACACCTTAATGGCCCTAGTGGCTCCTTGACCTCTCCTGAATAAAAACTTGCATGAAATGACCTCTGATAGCTTTTAAACCTATTTCAATGAGTTTGGAATGTCAAAATTATTCAAAAATGACTATTAATTCTCCAAATATAGTTGAAATATCCAAGAGTTATGACCCTAACATTAATTTTCCCAATCACACCTAGGAAAGCTCCTCCAAAATTGTAGGAACTCTAGTTAGCGCTGACAAATTTGGCATTGGCCACCGAATTTTTTTTTTTTGGGGGGGGGGAGGAGGGGCGCTCTAGAATTGGTGGATGGTTTAATTAAATGTTAAATGTGAGGGCAGGTGGTCATATGCCACCTCCGCCATAACTGCCGCTAACGGTTTTGAAGGCCGTCGTTTGTGGTTGGAACCCCGAAGAACATGGTTTCATTACCCTAACTGCGCAGACCTTTGCACTGATCACATGTCCGTTGTAACACCCGCCGGATTAACCGCTAGTTTTTTGGCCATCGAGGTTTGTGTGTGGGTCAAGGTCTTGAGCACGCGGATATATTGTAGGGGGATTGGCCCTAAGGCGCTGGCCTCCCAAGCCTTAACCGCCGAAAAAATTAAACTTAAATACAGCTGCCAATCTATATGGTTAATTCAGACAGTCTAGGAATATTGGTAAATGGCTATGCATGTGTAGTGGAGGTTGCGGGTTTGACCCCCATTGACTCCACCAAATTTTGGACTAACCTTATGAGGACACGTGGCAACCTGCGGGTTTGACACGTGTCACTCAACCATTTTTCCAATATAAACTCATCCAAAGGTCTAGAAACCTCCTTACCCTCAACATCCGATGATCCACAGAGTGCCACATCACACCACCACACTAGCTCTGAATAAATGGAATATTCCTAGAATATTCCACTGACTGTACCTGCAAGCTGACTGGGCATCTAGTCACCAAATTTTTGTTGTTTGGGAAAACAAATAGAACACGATACCTTCCTCATACGACATCAATTTTTTTAACTATTCGTGGTACCGAAATTGCAATGACGAGACATTTCTAGTCATTCAGGTTCAAACCTGTTTCGAGCACTTTCATTTTTGAGCATTTTTTAGCAATGGACATGATCTCCTAATCACACCTCCCCATTGGGAAGCTTTTGGACCCCAAAAGACTTCAATTACTAGTTCAGTAGATGAGGGTACAACTCCCTCACATTTTCCACTTCCATCCATCTTTCCTTACCTGGTTTGTTGCCCCTGAGCCCAATCCAAAGATAAACGACACTTCCCCTTTTAGAAGTGTGTGTCCTCCTATCAAGGATGGCATCCTCCTTGAGATTTTCCAAAAATTCCGGCGAGAAATCTTCTATTGATGGTAGCTAAATGTCACTCCCTTGATCATTAATCAATGGAGGCTCATACAAACATAAATTCTCCACTTTGACAATGGAATACATTTGCATATATGAAGTCAAGTCAAGTTGAAATGCATTATTACCAACTTGTTTAATTATATTGAATGGAACATAATGAATAGGCTTGAGCTTTTTAACTTCTCCTTGCATCCTTTCTTTGCTTATGTGCAACCATACTTCGTCTCCTTCTTGAAACTTGTGATCAACTCTATGTTTGTCATGCATCTCCTTGTATTTTCTTTGACTTTTTTAAAGTTGTTCTTTAACTTTTTGATGAATAATCTGAATTTTCTCAATGAAATTGCGAGCCTTGTCAATGTCACTATGCCCATCAATAGCAACATCCTTCTCAAGAATGAAATCTAGAGGTGACTTTGGAAAATACCCAAAGCAGGATTCAAAAGGTGAAGTATTTGTAGAAGAGTGCTTGGCCCGGTTATAAGCGTGCCAAATGTAATGCAGTGCTCATCCCACAACTTAGGATGCTTTCTACAATAAACTCTCAAAAGATTCACAATGGTTATGTTCACTACCTCGGTTTTTCCATCTGTTTGCGGATGAAAATAAGTACTCTTTTTCAACTTGGTGTCAATCATTTTCCATAGATTGGACCAAAAATTCCCAACAAATCTAGAATCCCTGTCATTAACAATACAATTAGGCAAACCATAATGAACCCATACATGTTGAAAATATAATTCAACATTTTGTTCAGCAGTAATATATTTCTTACATGTCATAAGAATAAACATCTTGTTGAATCTATCAACTACTACATAAAGATAATCATGTTAATTTCTAGACATAGGTAGACCTCCAACAAAGTCCATATAAACACTTTCCCATGGCCTTGATGGTACCGGTAATGGAATGTACAACCAAAGCTTCCTATTTCTAGGCTTGTTTGTAGCACACAATGAAAAACCTCTAATGAAACGTGAAACACTATCTACCATTCGAGGCCAATAACAATACCTCTGTAAATGTGCCACCGTTTTGCTTACCCCAGAATGTCCAACAATAAGAGAAGAATGAGCTTCTCTCATGAAACTTAGTCTCTCTCCTTTTGGTATTCACAACTTTCCCAAATTAAACAACAAATTGTTTTTCATGTGATAATCATTCTCTTCAACTTGATTCCCTTCACTCAAGTTAGCATACACATCCTTAAAATCAACATCAGATGCATACTATTCTATGTAACTCTCATGTACTATAGAATCATTCTTAAGAAAAGTAGAAGCACTAATAATAGGCCTTGAAATCATATCAGCAACTTTATTGAAAATACCTTTCTTGTACCTTGTTACCAAGTGAAATTGTTGTAGGAAACCCATCCATCTAAAATGACGTGATTGTTGCAATTTACTTTGCGACTGCAAGTACTGTAATGGTTGGTGATTGGTATGTACAACTATCTCTTTACCCATCAAACAGTTTTTCCACTTTTTGACACTTTGAACCAATGCATACAACTCCTTATCATATGTAGGATAATTAACTACAACACCATTAAATGTCTCAGAATGAAAAGTGATAGGCTTACAATGCTGCAAGAGAACTGCACCCATGGCATAATCACTAGCATAGGTATCTATCTCAAATGGCTGTCTCAAGTTCAGTAAAGAAAGGACTAGAGCTGAACTGATCTTCTCTTTCAAAGATTCAAAAGCTTTCTATTGTTTGCCTCCCCATTGGAAAGCACGTTTCACACTTGTCACTGCATGCATAGGAGCTGCTATGGCAGAAAAGTTAGCAATAAATTTTCTCCAATATTGAGCTGCACCCAAAAAACTTCTTATCTCTGTAATGAATTTGGGAGTACGCCAATTCACAATGGCTTCTACCTTAGAAGGATCAATTATCAATGCACCTCCTCCTACAATATGTCCCAAATAAACCAAAGAAGTCTTTCCAAATTCACACTTAGATATCTTAAGAAATAATTGCTCTTTCCTCAAAACATCAAGTACTTTCTTAACATGCATGACATGCTATTCTCTAGTCTTGCTGAAAATCAAGATGTCATCTAAGTAGACTATAAAAAAATCATCAAGGAATGGACGCAAAACATCATCCATAACACGCATGAAAGTTACAGGGGCATTACACAAACCAAAAGGCATAACTAGCCACTCAAAGAGTCCTTGTTTGGTTTTGAATGCAGTCTTCCAAATATCACTTTATGTAATTATAAATTGATATTCTCCACTACGTAAGTCTAACGTAATGAGAAACTTAGCATCTTTCAGCTGATCTAACAAATCATCTATCCTTGGGAGTCGGTAACGATTTTTTACTATAATCTTGTTCAAAGCTCTGAAGTCCACACACATACGCCAAGTTCCATATTTCTTTGGAATTAACACTATCAACGACCCACATGATGAAGTGATTGGTCTTATGAGTCCCTTTTCCAACAAGTCTTTAATTTTCCTCTTTATTTCAGCATTCTCCATGATAGACATGCGGTAAATGCCTATGTTTGGAAGAGGACAATCTTGTTGCAACTGAATCTCACGTTGAATCTCCCTTTTAGGAAGCAATCCTGTTGGCTCCTGAAACACCTCATGATGTGAATCAACTACAACATATAAATCTGATTTTAACTTGGGATCACAATCTTCAAATGACTCATGATTCACATCAGCTTTAGGCTTAATCATAAGAAGTACGAAAATCTTACTAGAATTCACTAGTCTTTTTACCTATCCAACATTTACCATAGCAATGTTTGTCTTCTTGCGATGTGCTCTAACAATAAACTCCTTGCCATATTTGAATAGATGATACTTGTTATCATGGAGATAGAAGATAGAAGATAGCTTTCCTATCATATAAATAAGGACTTCCCAAAAAAATTCCTGTAATGTCAATCAGAACAAAATCTAATTCAACTGTATCGATAAAATGTGCAATAATTGCAAAGCGCAATATACACTTCTTTGAAACCTGTAATTTTGCATCCTTACAAATCCAACTAAGTGGTATTGGTTTTGGATGTGGAATGGTTACAATATTTAGTTTCTTGACTAATTCTTCATAGATAAGGTTCACTTGTGACCCACTATCAAACAATGTGTCAATCTTTGGATGTTTTGAAATAACCATCACATGAAACAATTCAATTCTTTATTCTTCATTTGGAGTTTGTACATGATAGTTTGAAGTGCTAGTAGTTGGTTTAGTTCCAGTTTCTTTTCCCTTCATTTTCTTCAAACCCATGGTTGTAATGTTGGTTTCGTCATTGAATCATCACCTAATTCTTGTTGTGTAGTAGCTGCAGTTTTCTGCTTCCCTTTGTTTTTGTCAAAATTGAGTTCTTTTTTCAAAATGTAACTTCCAACAATTTTTCTCTTTGTGGCCTTCTCTTGAATAGTGTTTACAAACCACATTTTCTCCCTCTTTTTTGACAGATGCATTTTTCTTGCTTTTTCCTTTAGAGGTTTTGTCTTTGTTCCTCCCCTTGAAAGGCGTATTCCTACCCTCTTCAAAAGTGATTTTCCCTCTAGCCTCTAAATGTGTGGTTTGAACACAAACCTCATCTAGACTAGTAGGATTGAACACTAAGGTAGCTATGTAAGCCTCCTATGTACTTCAGAAAAGTGTCTTGACTCTGCAAATATACCGCTAATAAGAGAGCTCTTCTCCTAAATTCTTGGGTGTATTCTTGTACATTTTGTCCTTTAAGTTGTCTGAAATTTTGCCAATTCATGATAGCTTATGTAAATGAGCTAATGGATAAAACTATTGTTTTATTGCAGTAACTAAATCAACCCATGATAAAATAATCTTACCATGTTTTTTGATCTCCTCCTTTGTCTTGGCATCCCACCAAACACATGTTTCACCTTCCATTCTCAAATAAGCTAGCTGAATTTTAGTGTCATCATCATGAAGGTTTTGGATTCTCAAATAAACCTCCAATTTCCTAATCCAATTGTCAAGATTTTCTACATTGACTTTACCATTAAACATTTGCAATTCAAACTTAACATCAAGTTTTAGAAAATGACTTTTACCAGTGTTCTTTGACTTGTGTGACTGATGTACTGAAGATGAAGTAGAGGATGATGATGATGAGGGTGAGGATGGTGAATTTCCATTGCGTCCATTTCCTCCATTTCCCTTCTTTGATTTATCTTCATCATTGTGACCTTGTGATGATCCCTAACCTTCCTTGTGAATTTTGGATCCTTCTCCTTCTAGTCTTTCATTCCTTTCTTGATAAAGGACTCTCACCATTTCAGTCATGTCAAGGAATGCTTTCCTAAACACTCTTTCTTCCTCTTTGAGATCCACCTCTTCATGGATTCCTTCCTCCCTTGAATTCATGCTTATGGCTTCTTCTACTTCTCTTTGAGGTGAAATTGAAGGTGGAGAAAATGGCACTCTTTCCCTCCTTAGCTGAGGATTACTTTGAACTTTCACCAATTGACCTTCTCCTCTCTTAAGGTTCAACCTATTAAAATTAAAACTCTTACAAGCTGTTAAAAAAATCCTTGCACAAAGATTAGATAGAGAAAATACTCTAGCTTAACTCAAGCTCTAGTACCAACCTGATCTGAATGGAATGTATTAGTTTTGTTGTGTCAAGTATCCAAACAGTAATTAAATTGTGTGCATAAGGTTCAGTGAAGTTTGCAGGTGAAACAAATGGTTTTAACTTAGTTAAATAGATTTGTATGTGAGGTTAAAGCATGTAAATTAGCTTTTATAAAAAAATTTAGCAGTAAATGACAAATAATAAAGCATCACATGTGACAATACTCAGCAAATTGTTGAAGTAGTTCACCCCTTCTAGGCTACATCTGCTGGTCCAGCTGCCAAGGGCATATCCCTCATATATTATTGCTAAAAAATGGTAATTACATGTGATAAAAAGCCTCAAATGGTTGTTCGCTCTGTAAAAACAACTTCAAAATGCTTAAATTAGTTAGGAATGACTATTCATTTGCAGAAAATAGAGAATGGATGCTCAATAAACTGAAAACACCCTAATGGCCTTAGTGGCTCCTTGACCTCTCCTGAATAAAACCTTGCATGAAATGACCTCTGATAGCTTTGAAACCTATTTCAATGAGTTTGGAATGTTGAAATTATTCAAAATTGACTATTAATTCTCCAAATATGGTTGAAATCCCCAAGAGTTATGACCCTAACAGTAATTTTCCCAATCACACCTAGGAAAGCTCCTCCAAAACTAGAGGAACTCCAGTTAGCGTCGAAAAATTTGGCACTGGTTGCCGAATTTGGGGGGCACACTCCAAAATTGGTGGATGGTTTAATTAAACATTAAATTTGAGGGCGGGTGGTCATATGCCACCTCCACCGTAACTGCTGCTAACAGTTTTGAGGGTCGCCGTTTGTGGTTTGAACCCCGAAGAACATGGTTCCATTACCCTAACCGCGCAGACCTCTACACTGATCACATGTCCATTGTAACACCCGCCAGATTAACTATTGGTTTCCTGGCTACCAAGATTTGTGTGTGGGTCAAGGTCTTGAGCGCGCAGACATATGGTAGGGAGGTTGGCCTCCCAAGCCCTAACCGCCGAAAAAATTAAACTTAAATACAACCGCCAATATATATGGTTAAGTCAGACTGTGTAAGTGGATTTTTAAATGGTTGTGCACATGTAATGGAGGTCACGGGTTCAACCCCTATCGAATCCACCAAATTTTGGACTAACCTTGTGAGGACACGTGGTGGCCTGTGGGCTTGCTACGTGTCACTCAACCATTCGTCCAATATAAACTCATCCAACCATCCAGAAACCTCCGTACCCTCAACATCCAACGATCCACAGAGTTCCATGTGGCACCACCACACTGAATCTAAAGAAATGGAATATTCCTAGAATATTTTGCTAACTGTACTTGCAAACTGACTAGGCATCCAGTCACTAATTTTTTACTATTAGGAAAACGAACAAAACACAATATCTTCCTCATACGACATCGATTTTTCGAACCGTTCGCAATGCCAGAATCGCAACGATGAGACCTTTTCGGTCTCTTCCATTTGGACTTGTTTCGATCACTTCCATTTTTGAGCATTTTTGAGCAATGGACATGATCTCCTAATCAATATCTCTATAAATTGAGCTGAAGTTTCACCCTAATTCATAGATTCATAGATTGAGGGTACTGGTAGTTCATAGATTCTGAATTGGTAGTTGTTGATTGTACATTGAAGATCACACCTTTATACACAAGACTTCATGTTGTTCATTCTAGAGAGGAAGTCTTGTTAAACCAAGGATATGATTGTGCAGACATATGGGAGAAATATGTACAACATCAAGGCTCAGGTTGTAAGATTTCTCTTTTTGATTCCTGATAATACATATGGATCTCTTTTTCTCATTGTCTTGTTTCTGAATTCATTGAAATGATGTCAATACTTAGACTCCTTGATCACTAAGTTGAACTGGTATTTATGATTATTATATACTGCATGTGCTTTGATCCTTTGCATTTTTTGTGATTACACGTTCTCTCAGCATTGAAATATTGCTTTGGAGTGAAAGGAAAAAGGCTACATCAATGGTCTAGATTGAAAGTTAGAATCATAACCTCCTTATTTCTAAGTTACAATAATCTAAAATGCTAATAGTTTAGAGAAAGATGCATTCAAATTGTTGTTTGTTTCTAGTTACCTGTTGGGGTACTAGGGAGATCGCTCTTGTCTGCAAGAGTGATTAATCCATAGAACATCAACTGTGGGAGGTATAGACCCTCATGTAGAAGAAAGTATGGAATACCAGCCAACTTAAGCCTGATTGTTCCAAGCCCTTATGGCTTGAGTTTAGATTTTTATGCAAAGTATACTACTCCATCAACCTTGTCAATAAATTCTTCAAAACAATATTTTGTAAAAGTCATGTGCCATGTTTCTCTTGAATCTAGCAACCAATCATTTCTCTAAGAAGAAAGTGAATAATTAAACAAGTCTTTATTTACTCAAATATTACAATTTTCCACAACATAATGAGAGGATTCAAGTAATTTACCTTTTTATTTGTCATGAGTTTTACCTTTGGCTTCATTTCTTTCCTGCTCAATTCTGTCCCAAGGAAAATTACATGTGGATGCGTCATGCCAATCTCTATTGCAGTGTATGCAATGGATATCAGATTTTTCACTTTGAGCTTGTATGCCCCCCTGCCTCTAAAATTTATTCTTCCTTGTCCTGTTCGGCCACCTCTCCCTAGATAAGAATCTTGAACATTATTCTTCTCTCTATGTGCAAGCCATACAGCTTCTTCAGAAAAATGTGGAGTTTTCTTCTTCCCAAAATCTTTCTCTTTCTCTGCAAAATTTTTCTCAAGGGATTCAAAGGTAATCTCCTTGAGGTTTCCACTTGCTTACAATGACTCAAGATAATGTGAGTAAGTGGGATACAATGCCTTGACATAAGCTATGAGAGATATGTCAATTTAAACACCAGTGTTTTTAATGTCATGCATGATAGATCTGACTTCTGATGCTAAAGCAAGAAGGTCATCATTTTTAAATTCAAGCCTGAAACATTTAATCATCAACTGAACAACTTTAAGTTATGAATGTGAGTCATAGAGTTCTTTCAATTTAGTCAAGGCTTCATAGGCATTTGAAAATGGTTTAATATGGCGACTCACCTCCTCATTTACAGAAGCTGAAATCAAGGCACATGCCTTGCTGTTTTTTTTGTCCCAAATGGAGATCTCCTTGTTGGTCATAGGCTTTGCAGGTGGATTTTCTTTGTCTCCTTCACAAATTCCTTTTCACAACTCATTAAAAAAGAGTGTGTTTAATCTTCCTTGACCATTTAGGATAGTTCTCTTTTCCTAAGATAACGAGTCCCACAATGGATATGAGTGAATGCATTCTGTAAAAAAATCACTTTGCTGCCACTGTAAAAAAAATAATTCTGGTGCTAAAACAACTTAAATTTTGCACTTAATTTTTTTTGCAAAAACAAATTTCGTAAAAAAAATTGCAGAGGTATTAACTGGGGAAGGGTTTATTTGGGGAATATTTTACTTGGGGGAGGGTGTAACTAGTGAGAGTAGTACAGTCATGGAGGGCGTAATTGGGGGTGGGTTGTAACTAGGGGAGGGTCGAGCACACCGGCGTGAGCAGTATATGAAGGCATGCAGGTTAGAGGCTGAAATACCAAGAGCCAAGCACTGAGGGTGTTTGGTCAATTTAGTGTGTCCTAAATTGCTAACATAAATTATCAACCAGGGATTCGTAAGCTGACGAAGTGTGGCGCACGATATGTGCAAGATAACCTATCTCTTACTTTTTGTCGTTTTTGGATTTTTATGAAATTATAAAAGACAAGTATGGAGACAAATATTCAAGACAATGATGTCCTTCTAATGATTTTCCAAACTTCAAAAGAATTTTAAAACACACAATGACAAAATTAATTCTTCAAAGAAAATGAAATTGCATCACTATTCTAGTCAAACAAACAGTGAACTACTGATCATGAAACTCATTATCCCTGTTGCTGTTCAAATACAAAAGAAACTATGCTTAAAGAAATCCAAGAATTGCAACAAAGTAAATCTAAATCAAATTACATCAACTTATATTCTGATCCCTCACCATTAGTCCAGCTATGGCTTTCGGAGGTAACCATAAACAACTTGAGCAATCTGATATCTAATTTGCAGAAAAAGAAACTAATATAAAACTACACACTCATACTTCAATCCCTCACCATCAGTCCAGTTGTGGCTTTCGGAGGTAACTGAAAATGACATGAGCAATTTAATATATCTAACTTGCAGAAAGTAAACTAATATCAAACTACACACTCATACTTCAACCCCTCACCATCAGTCCAGCTGTGGCTTTCGGAGGTAACTGAAAATGACATGAGCAATTTAATATATCTAACTTGCAGAAAGTAAACTAATATCAAACTACACACTCATACTTCAATCCCTCACCATCAGTCCAGCTGTGGCTTTCGGATGTAACTGAAAATGACATGAGCAATTTAATATATCTAACTTGCAGAAAGTAAACTAATATCAAACTACACACTCATACTTCAATCCCTCACCATCAGTCCAGCTGTGGCTTTCGGAGGTAACTAAAAATGACATGAGCAATTTAATATATCTAACTTGCAGAAAGTAAACTAATATCAAACTACACACTCATACTTCAATCCCTCACCATCAGTCCAGCTGTGGCTTTCAGAGGTAACTGAAAATGACATGAGCAGCTTAATATCTAAATCTAACTACTAAAGCAAATGTGCAAGACTGAAATAAACAAATAGTGCTGGAATTAAACAAAAACTAAGAAAAGTAAATTAGTAGAAGGACAAGATGGATTCCATGTCATTAGTCATTATAAAATTATATGCAAATGCCCGGGCCGCCATGAAAAAATATGCTAAAAGCTATGATTTCAAAAAGCAATCTAAGTAAGGAAATATGACAAAACAAAATTGAAAGCAACTTATCTAGAAAACATGTAAAAGCCTCCTTGGATAGCAGGGGCCCTCTGCTACCAATTTGGTGAAGTCCTTCAGCTCCTTAAAGTTGTAATCAAAACAGCATCAAAGAACTGAATTTTTCTATTAAAAAGAACTCACAAATCTACATCCCATTCCATCTTGAACTTTGTTACAAAAGACTTCTCTACTACTTTTTCATTACTTTCTCATTACCTATGATAGGAGAAAGCTTCTCCTATTTATACAAAATATGAGGAGTCATCTCATTAATGGGATTCCATGAATCTCTCCCTCCATCTCTAGAGTTACAATCAAAATAGGAAATGATAAGACACATGTCTTTCTAGAGTTTCAACACAACTAAGAAATGAGACACATATCCTCTTAGAGTTTCAATACAACAAGGAAGTGAGACACATATCCTCTTGATCCCATAATCTTCTCCAACCAAATTTGAATTTGGCCTTAGAGTGCCACATAAGGGTCTTCTAGAAGTCTCCTTTTGACCTACACATGTCACAAAACTCATAACACATATATAGATATATGAAACTATGTTAATTTTCTAGTTTCTAATCATAAATTCACTTAAAATACATAAAATAAAGAACTTTGGAAAATAAGGATCCTAACCCATATATTTATGAAAATGGTTACTTGATGTAGGGTTTTAAGTCAAATGTCTATGAAATAAGAGCTAAATGGTTATGACATAATGGAAATATGTATGAATATGGAAGACACTTTTGAGACTCAACATACCCTCCAACTGAAGCTGTTGCATGTCCTCATGCAAATATTGCAATGATTCATTTGTCCATGAGTTGATATTTGACTCATATAGATTCGTTCCAAACTTTGCTTCTTGATATTTTGTTTTTGGCAAAGTATAATACATTTGATTGCAACTTCTTCTTCTTCTTCTTTTTCTTTTTTTTTTTTCTTTTTTTCGAAATGGTTGGTTCTTGTGTGACAACCAATTTTTTTTTTTTTTGGAGCAATGGTTCTTGTGTAACAATGCTTTATTTTCTTTGTTGCATCAAAGTTCATGAAAACATTTAGAATCAATTACTTCATCAATGAATTGATCATTTGCAAGACATATAATCTTTTGGATCATGTTGCAATAATAGTTGGTTGGGAAGTATATGTGGGTAGAAATGAAATAAAAATGTGTGATAGTGTATGACATGTGGATATGAAATGATGTCCCTTCCCCCCCCAACTAAAGATATGACAATGTGGAAAAGGGAGTGAGGAATTTTTCCAAAGTTACAATTTTAGCATTCTAATGAATTACATGACTAAAAATTAGAAAACAACATACCTTCACTTACCTTAAATGTGGATGAGTTGTGTATGTGTGGTGGCTGCAAAATTATGATCATATTCTTCTTCAAGTGGCTAAACAAGAGGAGTCATGGATAAAGAGATGAGATGACTTTTTATTGCTTCTACTAAAACTTGCTGAATCTGCTCCAAAATGCTGAAAATAATAGTCTTCATGTCTTCAAAACTCATTGGCATAATTCCTACTATGTGAAAAGATGTTCTGATGTCGAACATAGTAGGAAATTGTTGACTTAGTGGTCTTTAATGGATGCCACTAGTCAACACGAGAACTCTCACCATTGATGACAATGAGAGTCAAGATGTCCAAACACATCTTGCTAGGTACGAATGATTTTGCTAATGTCGAGTCACCTAGAAGATCTGACGAACAAGAGACATTAATGTATTCCCATTGTTTTTCAGCATGAGAACTTGCCATTAAGGCATGCAAGCCTCAAGGTGTTTTTATAAAGAACTTAGACTCAAAGAACTATGGACTCAATAATTTGCAAGGCAGCAGGGCTTATTTGCGGAATGAAAATGACAAGAAATGGAAGATGGCAATGGAAAGTAGAAATAGCAATGGGCAATAAGCATGTGAATGAGCCTCTTGCTTTTATTTGTGGGATATGAATGGACAAAAAGAAATGGAAAGTGGATGTGAATGTAAATGGAAAACATGAAGTGAAATGAGGTGAATGGTTTATTATGAGTTATGGATGTGATGGAGACAATAGTATCTGAAAGTTTTTCAAGTGTTTGGATCTGATTTTGCATCAGCATATTTCCTCTTTGTTGCTGATCATCCTCTTATGAAACAAATTGGTCTTTTAGAGAGACACCATTCTCTTGTAGTTATTTTTCTTTCATCCTGGAACCTGCAAAAAAACTAATACTTCTTATGCAATGGAATGTAAGATTATAAAAGGAGAGAGGTGATCAATCTCTCTAGTTATGATATCTACACACAAAACTAAGAATTTGTATTAATGAAACAATTTCTCAAAGGAAAAATCAAAAGAATTTATACCTGTTTTGGAATTAGTGCCTCAAGTTGAATGTAGCTTCTTTTCAGCAATTTATTTCATTATTCACCATTTCAAACTCTAATGATGGATTTTTCATTGTGTAGATCTTGTTGAGACCTTTCCAACGATACTTAAATCATCAAAATCTGATTTTGTATGAGAAAGTTAGGCTGATTTGAACAATGAGGTTTTTTAGTTGCGGAATTGGAGAACAGCTGCGGAATTGGACTTTAGCTGCGGAATTGGACTTTAGCTGCAGAATGTCGACGGTTTCTGTAGCTAAAAATCTTGAATAAAAAGTTAGCCATTCATCTTTCATCATCAGTCCAAAATTAGTCAATACCTTCAGAAAAATGAGCAAATAACTTATTCATTTCATTGATTCAAAATTATTCATTTTTTCAAAGAACAAAATTGAATTTTTTTTTTTTTTAAATAACAAAATTGAAAATACAATTTTTTTTTTTAATATTATATATGTTACATTTAAAATATATATATATATATATATATATATATATATATATATATATAATTTTATTAAACAAAACAATTTATTAAATAAGGAAATTAAAAATAAAAACTAAAAACATGAATGCCATTCTCATCCTCATGTGGCAATTTTTTTCGAGCAATTCTCCATTGGAACGTAGCAGGCTGTATCATCTTCTCTTCATACAAAGGAAGCTCATTGCAATTCAAGCATGATCCACCACTAAGCTCTCTATTTCACGTCTTTCACATAAGCCATTTGGGAAAGGCCCAACCGTCTTGAATCAGGTGAATGCTTCTCAGTTTGGTGATGTATTGAACTCGCATTGTATATCCCCATGCCATCTTTTAAGTGGACAAGATCTTGACAAAAAAAAGTAAGCTTTAAACCGTATATCACTACCATCCACATGACATTTCCAGCGCTCAAACGAATGATGTGCAGCCGTGAAGATCAGTGGTCAGTGGAATGTGGATTGAATGCCACGAGAGACTTTGATTTTGATTAGAATTCTTCTTCTTGGATCTAGAAAACCGGATTATCAATGCAGAGTGCCGTTTGCAAACAGAAAACCGTTTTTCCTCACGCGGCAGGCAAAAATGGCCTTCAAAGAACCGAGAAATTCTCCCAGACCGCCACGAATTTCGTAAAACGATTTCTGGGTTGTCTAATTGACCACGTTGGCGAAAAAACCCATGTCTCGGTTTTTCAAAATTCATCATCAATCGATCAGAAAACATGTTTAAAAATGACGTGTCAATAACAGTTGCGTTTTCTGAATGCGTTGTAACAAAATCAATTCTACGTGCCTGAGTTAATTGCTGTGATTTTGGTAACCACCACTTGCACAAATATTTCAATCTGAATTCTTCAAAAAAAATGAATCTTTCTAACAGATTTTAGCTTGCAACAATTACTCTATGCACATGATGCATTTGACACCCTACACTAATTGCCACCCATAGCCGCTTTTGCTTTGACCTCTGTTTGTTTTCTTTCAGGTTCGGTTATAGCTGCATCAATCTCTGCAAACACTTGTTCTTTGGGACGATTTCCGTCAACCTTCCAAATCAGATTTGTATAATTAGAAAGCACATCTTATGAATCTCAAGGAGTGTTTGGTGATGGTGGGCGGCATTGGTAAGGCTGACAGGCCTGGTATAATAAAAGGAATTGGCATTTGGGAACTTGATAGGTTTGAATGGCGAGAGATTGCACGAATGCCTCGCAAATTTTTTCAAGGATTTGGGGAATTTGATGATGTCTTTTCCAACTCGAATCCTACGGGTCGATAATGCTGTCATAAGCTCTGAAACACTGCAACCTAGCAGCTTTGCAGCATCTCTAACTCCTTCATCATTTTCAACTTCTACGTGATTTTCACTATCAGAAGCAAAAAAAAAAATCTGATGTTTCCGAGCCATAATACAGCTGCAAGCATCGTAAATGGTTGAATTTTTATGTTTTCTGTTGAGAGTAATTCATTTTTTTCAAAATGCCATGGCCATTTCATTTTGTTTATTGTTTTGTTTTTTTTTTTTTTTGTTAATAAAATTACATATGTTATTTTTTTTTTTTTGAAAAATTAAAAATATACATATGTAATTTACTAAACAAAACAATTTATTGAAATTTTTTTTTTTTTAAATGATTTGTTATTAAAATTATATATATTTTTTCAAATAAAAAAAATATACATATATATCTTAGTAACAAAACAATTTAATTTTTTTTTTTTTCATTTTTTTTTAATTGATTTGTTTAATAAAATTATGTATGTTATATTTTCAAAAATTTAAAAATACACATATATATTCATTAAACAAAACAATTTTATTGAAATCAAAGTTTTTCATGAAAACAATTTTTTTTTTAAATTGTTGAATCAATTGAAATGATGAAGTTTTTATTTTGTCTCCTTTTTTTTTTTCTTTTTCACATAACAATTCTTTTTCTGATCCTCCAGATCACACGAAGTGCAGGAGGAGAGCATACTCAAGAATTATTAATTTTTTTTTTACATAAAAATTCTTTTTCTGATCCTTAAGATCACACAAAGTGCAGAAGGAGAGCATACTCAAGAATTACTAATTTTTTTTTAGATGTAAGAAATAAGGCTACCTAGTTACACTTCCCCGGCAACGGTGCCAAAATGTTTGGTCAATTTAGTGTGTCCTAAATTGCTAACATAAATTATCAACCAGGGATTCGTAAACTGACGAAGTGTGGCACACTATATGTGCAAGATAACATATCTCTTACTTTTTGTCGTTTTTGGATTTTTATTGATCTTGGTTGGTTTCCTAATGTGAGATGGAAATTCTAAAAGACAAGTATGGTTATGAATATTCAAGGCAATGATGTCCTTTATAATGATTTACCAAACTTCAAAAGAATTTTAAAACACACAATGACAAAATTAATTCCTAAAAGGAAATGAAAATTGCATCACTATTCTAATCAAGCAAACAATGAACTATTGATCATGAAACTCATTATCCTTGCTGCTGTCTAAACACAAAAGAAACTGTACTCAAAGAAAAGATTGTAAGTAAAGTAAAACTAAAATCAAATTACATCAACTTATATTCTGACCCCTCACCATTAGTCTAGCTATGGCTTTCGGAGGTAATCATAAACAACTTGAGCAATCTGATATCTAATTTGCAGAAAAAGAAACTAATATCAAACTACACACTCATACTTCAATCCCTCACCATCAGTCCAGCTGTGGCTTTCGGAGGTAACTGAAAATGACATGAGCAATTTAATATATCTAACTTGCAGAAAGTAAACTAATATCAAACTACACACCCATACTTCAATCCCTCACCATCAGTCCAGCTGTGGCTTTCGGAGGTAACTGAAAATGACATGAGCAATTTAATATATCTAACTTGCAGAAAGTAAACTAATATCAAACTACACACTCATACTTCAATCCCTCACCATCAGTCCAGCTGTGGCTTTCGGAGGTAACTGAAAATGACATGAGCAATTTAATATATCTAACTTGCGGAAAGTAAACTAATATCAAACTACACACTCATACTTCAATCCCTCACCATCAGTCCAGCTGTGGCTTTCGGAGGTAACTGAAAATGACATGAGCAATTTAATATATCTAACTTGCAGAAAGTAAACTAATATCAAACTACACACTCATACTTCAATTCCTCACCATCAGTCCAGCTGTGACTTTCGGAGGTAACTAAAAATGACATGAGCAGCTTAATATCTAAATCTAACTACTAAAGCAAATGTGCAAGACTGAAATAAACAAAATAGTGTTGGAATTAAACAAAAACTAAGAAAAAGAAATCAGCAGAAGGACAATATTGATTCCATGTCATTAGTCATAAAAAGATGTGCAAATGCCCGGGCTGCCATGAAAAATTATGCTAAAAGCTATGATTTCAGAAAGCAATCTAAGTAAGGAAATATGACAAAACAAAATTGAAAGCAACTTATCTAGAAAACATGTAGAAGCCTCCTTGGATAGCAGGGGCCCTCTGCTACCAATTTGGTGAAGTCCTTCAGCTCCTTAAAGTTGTAATCAAAACAACATCAAAGAACTGAATTTCTCTATTAAAAAGAACTCACAAATCTACATCCCATTCCATCTTGAACTTTGTTACAAAATACTTCTCTACTACTTTTTCATTACTTCCTCATTACCTATGATAGGAGAAAACTTCTCCTATTTATACAAAATATGAGGAGTCATCTCATTAATGGGAGTCTATGAATCTCTCCCTCCATCTCTAGAGTTACAATCAAAATAGGAAATGATAAGACACTTGTCTTTCTAGAGTTTTAACACAACTAAGAGATGAGACACATATCCTCTTAGAGTTTCAATACAAAAAGGAAGTGAGAC
Source organism: Pinus albicaulis (assembly GCA_034641835.2). Classification (NCBI taxonomy): domain Eukaryota; kingdom Viridiplantae; phylum Streptophyta; class Pinopsida; order Pinales; family Pinaceae; genus Pinus; species Pinus albicaulis. The sequence continues at coordinate 1,607,880,906 of CM076581.1, forward strand.
ACATATCCTCTTGATCCCATAATCTTCTCCAACCAAATTCGAATTTGGCCTTAGAGTGCCACATAAGGGTCTTCTAGAAGTCTCCTTTTGACCTACACATGTCACAAAACTCATAACACATATAGATATATGAAACTATGTTAATTTTCTAGTTTCTAATCATAAATTCACTTAAAATACATAAAATAAATAACTTTGGAAAACAAGGATCCTAACCCATATATTTATGAAAATGGTTACTTGATGTAGGGTTTTAAGTCAAATGGCTATGAAATAAGAGCTAAATGGTTATGACATAATGGAAATATGTATGAATATGGAAGACACTTTTGAGACTCAACAGAGGGTGTGGGAAGTGCGAATTACGGGGGAAGTGTATAGGGGAGGGCCACAACCACGGGAGGTCGAGCAACAGTGAGAGACGAAGGTGGAGGAGAAGGTGCACATAAACTGAGAAGGTGCACATAAAGGTGGAGGAGAAGGTGCCAAAAACTGACTTGAAATTGAATTGAGGGTGCACATAATTATATCCATGGACGCACTGACTTATGGGATTCATCTCCCATTGTCTCTTCATATTCCGTTCTCCTTATTTTCTATTTACAATAGTTTACATTTTCACCCAATCCCAAGGATTAGGTGTCAACAAAATCAAACCATCTGACTATCCATATTATAACAACCACCAAACCATCCAAAATAAATCAAATGATGGATATATCTCTATTAAATAAACCAAGACATCGGGAACAAATCAAACCAATTGTGAACTTTGTTTTTTAAGAAAAAATTTATAAATAAAATATAAAATATTATTAGTCTAATCATATAAATTAAATGATTGGTAATTGTACATAAGTATCATCTTAAATTGTTTTTAGAGATTTCCAGAGTAAAATTGTGTCATCTTTGAGATCCATCCAACGTTTAGGATGGTAACTTCATCCATCGGGACTAAAGATTAGAATGATTGGTCCCTGATGATGGAAGGTGTTACCATCCTAAACGATTGGATGGATCTCAAAGATTATACAGTTCTACTCTGGAAATCTCCAACAACAATATGAATAATTGTGGAAGTCTCCAATCACTTATATCATCTTAAATTGCTAAAATTTATAAAATCATAAAAAATAATTAAATTATAATTCTATTTTAATAAATTATTATTATTATTACTATTAAGAATAAAATAAATTAATAAGTTAAACATATATAAATTTTAAACAACATGTAACAGATTTTTATTTATGGAGATTCATCCTCGTTTTATCATGGAAATTCTTAATCTTTAAATAGCCTTTGTTACAATGTCATGGGTCAATTCCATGGTTTACAATTACCATATTCCCAGAAAACCATAACTCGTTTCATATGGCATTTGTTCATATGATATTTTTTAAATTAATCAATTTAATTAAAAGTGCACAAAGGGTATAACTACTTTGTTGATAAATCTCAACCTTTTATTTGTGAATACTACTAAAAATATTCTAGAATATTCCATGGAGGTTAAATACCTACCATTAAAATTATGGAAGCCCTATTCCAAAAGAGACATGCATATCTGCATAATAATAATAATAATAATAAACATATAAAACAAAATAATAAAGAAAATCAAATGATCAAATTTGGAATATGTATTTCAAAAATTGACAAAACTAATTTAAATTAGAAACCTAGATCAAACTTGCAAGACATAATAACACATTAAATAAATATAGAAAACATATGAATTTGAGTAAGATAAGTGACATGTAATCAATGAGTAATATAACATCAAGGTTCCATTGACAAAACCTTGATCTAGTTGTGAAGAACATTATGAAGTAGTTTGAGGAGGGAAAAACAAGGAAGTTTTGGCTTCACGATGGACTCGTGTAATTTCGAGATTGTGTACATATGTCGAGGTCAAGTAGTCTCCAAAGTGTATCCAAAAGGGGCTTTTGAAGGAGTGTCGTGACTCGTCTTGGGCTAGCCACCCAACATAGCTTAGGACACGAGCATCCGATGGTGAGATTTTACTATTAGGAGCATGTGGATTAGACATAGAGGATTATGTCCATACTATATTGTTTTCCAACAAGACAAGGGTAAAGCCAAATTGCAGGTAGTTATATTGCAACCTAATTTTCCAATTCCAAATAGATTATGGGTGCACATCTTGATGGAATTTATCTCACATATTCTTCTTATGCCATGGTACAATGAGATTATGGTTGTGGTCGATCATTTTTCCAAGTATAATATCTTCAGGTCGATGAAAATGCCTTGCAAAGAGGAAGTTGTGGTGCAGATGCTTTTCAAAAGCGTAGTGAAGTATTAGGGTCTTCCACTAAGCATTATATCATAAACGAATATGAGGTTCACCAAGAAGTTTTCAACATCATTGTTTGATCTTGTTGGTATGAAGTTGTTATGAATTTCCAATTTTCGTTTGCAAACTAAAGAACAAAGAGCACATCAATAAACAATTTGGGGAATATTTATGACATTATGTGAGGTTAGACTAGATGAACTACGAGACTTGTTGGATGCAGCATAATTTTGTTGTAACTTGTAGAATCATTCAGTGATGGGCTATAGTCCATTTGATTTGGTGAATGGAAAACAACCCCTTATGCCACACTTTATCATGCAAGGTTACTATGGAAGGATTCCCCTAGCCTTTAAGATTCATGAAAAATTAGCAAGATAGGCTAGATATGGAATATGAATTTGACTAAATGAATTGAGAGGATTAAGAACTTTGTTGATCGAGGGATACATGATGTGAATTTCAACCTAAAGGGTGAGGTCTTCATCACGCTAAGTAGAGATCAATTCACAACATTTTTTTGGATGGCTACATCCTTGATATATAAATTTGAGGGTTTGTTCAAAGTACTTAACAGGATTGGTGATATTAGATATTGGTTGGAGCTATCATTTCATTTTAAGGCTCATCATCTTGTCTTCCATATTATATAGTTGAGACCACATTATATGCACAAGGATGACCCAAGTAGAGTTGATCCTACTTTTTCCCCTACAATGGTTGTTAGTAGAATTTAGTTGGAGGTTGAGGAGGTTTTGGTGCACATGATCCTCAGAGTTAGCAGGTTTGATTGGCATGAGTACTTTTTCCATTAGAAAGAGAAATTAAATGAGGAGGAATATTTGGAGAGACAAAGGAAGTGTTATGGTGATGGGGATAGGTTTCATGGATCACTGGCACTGATATTATTGAGGATGGTAATGACTTGAGGTGGGGGAGGATGTAAGACCTCTAATTACAAAGCCAAATGTTCAACTAAGGAGGGAAGTTTCAAAATATCAAGGGAGAGTTAGTTGCATGGACAAGGCATACTTCCCTCATATTGGGCATGAGTTTGGACAAGTTGGGCACCTTGGGTGCATGAGCATGCCATGGTTTCGTTTTGAAGATGGAAATACAGGAATGAAGGGTGTGAACGAGGAGGTGGGAACCAAATTCTAACTTAACACTGCTAAACATTATATCATGCCACCCAGTGAGTGGAGGTGAAATGACCAGTTGTTGTGTAACATCCCTCACTTTTCCCTATTCTTTTAATATTAAATTGTGACTATGGAAGCCAGATGGAATCCATGGCCGACTAAGAAAATATGTAGTAACATATACTATAAATTAATTAAAATTTATGGTTGAATAAAGGAGAGGACTTCCTTACAAATCCATTGATTCAAATAAGAGCTTGTGTGCCTTGAGGGGCCATGAACCTAGCTTTGAGTTGATTGTTGAAAATTGGTGATGAGATAAGTTAGGGGGGGGGACCCATTGTGTTCCATGAGCAACATTGGTTGGTTGCATTGAATAATCCCTATTGACCAATTCACCAACCATGCAAACAAAATATTGAAGAGATGGGATTGGGTGGTGTGGGCAGAGGATGATGCCCATCCCAACTATCTTGCAGATTGAGGCAGGGTACAACTTCCTTGGGAAGAAGAAGAGGAGGAGTGTTTTTTCTAGTCATTGGTGATAGAAAAAGAGAATGAAGATGAGGATATTGGAGGACAAACATTTGGGAGCAACAAAAAACTTTGGTTGTTCAAGAGACTCAAGAGAGGTGGGTGCCCTCTCTGAGAAAATTTTATCTCTAAATTGGTAATGATGGGTTTCTCCACCAGAAAACTTAGAGTAACTCTTTCAAACCAGCTTTTGACTGAGGATTAGCATCTTCATCCTGAGAGGTCTCTCTCAATTTATCTAATGATTTTCTCAATTAGGTCTTAGATTAGATGGATAACTCTGTTATAAGTGTCTTAATGTATTTGATTGAAGGTGAAAAATGGGATAGATTTCACTTCCATTGGGCTCATGGAGTTAGTATGAAGGTATCTAGTGACAAATGATTCTCCTTTTGGAAGATGAGGCTTTTACTATTTCAATGAAAAATATAATACTAAGACATAGGAAATATTCAATAAATTAATTTCAAAAGGAATTTAGAGAATTAGGGTATGAATTCTGAGTAATTTAACATCAAGATCTTGAGAAAATATATTAAGGAAACATAAGGCATAAACTCATTGCAGCAGTCAAAGAATCTCAGGTTAACCAGAAAACACCATCACTGTATATTACTGATATTCCAAAATTTACAATAATAGTAGTCTCAAAGTAACATTCTCCAACCCTTTATGATTTGATTTCATGTTTATAAATAGACCTTTGTTTCTTACATTGGATCTGCCCAGCTGGCTAGATCATTGAACCATAACCTTAACACCTATCATAACTATAAACTACATTCTTGGAACTGAAAAAGACACCTAGTCTCCTAAGACTTATACCTCTAATAAGACTCTGATTTACATTTATTACATTCATTTTCTTTAGTAATGGGAAAATTACATTGATAAGGATCATATGCTCGAGTTTCATTCACCATCACTAAAACATTAATTTACCTACTATATTTATAAAACAACAGTCATACTTTTTAGGAAAAGATAAACACAGCTTTAATCCTTGTCCTCATGTTGAGCTGGGTAGGTGACACTCCTGTCGAGTAGTGAATCTCTATTGGGGTGGCCCACTGTCATCTTGGATATCTTCATGTGGCTGGTTTTTCTTTAAAACACTTTTCATACCTTCAAACACCTTTAAAAATACTTCGCTACGAAAACAGAGTACGTTTAGGCAATATTGTAGCGAAGTTTTAGTAGCACACTTACTTCAACCATCCAACCTCATTTTTTTCCAACTCTGCTGATCAAGAAATGTTTGTTAGGTCATATGGGCTAAATAAAATCACTTGACCTCCTTTGATTCCCATCAAAACTGGTTTTTGTGTTAAAAAAAATCTTATAGGGATTTCGTAGCGAAATACGGCCTTCAAGCCTGGGCTTCGCTACGAAATTGAATAATTTGGTTGAAAACGAAGATTTGTCATTTTTCTTCAAAATTTTAGCTTCTAAACCAAAATTGATGTTTCCTGCATGACGTAAAATTTACCAAAAGTGTTTAGATAGACCAACCCCTCAAACTTTGGTCACTTCATCCTTAGAATCAAGAAGTTTTACTTCTTCAAGTTCATTTATCACTTTCCTCATAGGAAGAGTTCTCTTTAACATTTTTTTGGCATTTGAAAGTGTTTTGTCATATGTGTCTAGCTAATCTTACATTTCCTTTTCAAAGTCTGCCATTAGTTGTCTGTCCTCTTGTAATTCCAATTTGACTTCAATGACTTCTTCCCTGGCCTCTCTTAATTTCTCCTGCAATATTTGTACTTCAGTATTTTCCTCAACTTACTCTTTTCCTTTTATTTTCACAAATACCTCTTATGTTGTTGGAGATATGTCTATAATGTTTTTTGTGATAGGTTTCTTGCCTTTTTCAATCTTTTATTCCCTCTTACTCTCCATGGCACCCTTTGAAAATTGTCACCTAGTCATTAGTTTCCATGGATGGAATATGAAACCAACATTTTCTCTTGCAAAATATAATTTTTTGACATACTTACATTTCTCCTTCTTCCTTCTATCCCCTTCAATGTCTTCTTCTTGGAAAATTGGAGATTCTTCAATGTCTATTTCTTGGAGGATGTCTTCAAGATTTCATTTGGCAATGGTTTGGCTCTTGGTTATCCTCTTACTACCATGTTTGCTAATTTTCTATTTTTGACTTGCAGGTGATGGTTTGGGATATATGTCTCTGGTATGGGTTCAGCTTCAATATCCATTGGCTCCACAATAGGCTATCCTCCTTCTTCATTAAATTCTTCTATCAGAGTTGGAGATGATGCAATATTTGGCTTTGAAATATTTTTAGGTGTCATTGAATCTACTTCATATCCACTAAGAAAGAGAAAAGATGCTCAATCTCTATTTAACTTCTTTAATTCCTCCAACACTAATAGTTTGATCAGGCCATGGTGAAAAACTGATGTCTCACTTCCCTTAGCCTCGACTTAGACCTTATCAGACATCTTCCCCAAACTTCTAAACAAAAAGAAAGGAAAATCAATTGGTTTCTTACCAGTGAAATGTAAAAGGAGCTTGAAATGATATAAGTAGACCATATGAAACCTCCCCTCGTAGGTAAAATACTTCTGGAACACAAACAAAAAATTTGAATAATTTTCTTTCATATAACTCTTGGGGATGCCACTTGCCATGTCAGCTCCGATGTGCTCCTGTTTGACAAATTCTTCACAGCTCTGCATTTTGAATTTTGTAGCTTTGAACCATTCCTCACCTCCTCTTGGAATATTTTTAGCCTGAGAAATAGTATCAGGTGATACTGTGAAATTTAAAATTCCTACCTTTGAGGTTGTCCCTGTGAAATTGGTTTCAAAATCTTTGGATATTTGAACATCAAAACCCTGAAGCTTCTGACAAAACTGCAGACAACCAACATTCTTGAAAGCATCCATAAAACTGGGATCTTCATTCAATAGTTTTAAGTCCATAGGCTTGTATCCCACACAAGAACCTCCTTTATTCACTTTCTTCTTCATTTCCATTTATTCTTTATAACCTCGCTGCTTCTTTAGTTGTGGCACCTGCAGATGAACAAACCTAGACAACAAGATGTATGCGCTATGAATCAACTCTTCAAGGATGATAGTCTGCTGCTACATGCAAGACTTGAACAATGAATGACAGAGAGATGCTTAGAGGTGAAATTTAAATTACAATTCGATAACATGGGGAAAATGATGACAAATGTGAACACAAAGGTAATTATGAGTAAAATCACGATCTTGCATGCTTGCTACTCATGGTAACTAATTTTGGTGACCTCACCTTTACCCTTGGCCATCGAAAACTTGATACCTCAGCCCTCTTTGTCTTTTCTATAGAAAAATAGAGTTTCGTAGTGAAAATAATTAAAATCCTCACAGATTCACTACAAATATGTCGAGTGATTCCATAGCGAAATCTACCATTCTGCCATTGTATCCGCTACCGAATGGTGAAAAAACAAAAAAAGTGGCTTATTTTTTTATTTGAAGGCATATGTGCGAAAAATAAATGACATGGAGTGGATTTCACTGACATGAAATGACTCATGGTGGGTTTTAGACTTATGATAAATCTTATTACATGTGTTTTTTCATAAATTTCTTGAATCGAACTATGAAAACAAAATGGAACCTAGGTGAATGATGTGCAAGGCCCTATCAATGAAATTTTGAAAACTTATGATTGATAACAAAAGAGAAGAAAAAATTGTCTCGAATCGAGGAGAAAAAAAGAAATGATAGAGTTGTGACTGAGCTCTAGGCTCATAAATTCCTAGTGTTATTCCTAGTATGGTTGTGTTTGAGGCCACTAGACTGTGTTTCCAAGCCTAAGTGGCCATTGGGAGGCTCAATGGATGACCAAATAATTGTGGTGGTTGCTATATAGTTGTCAAACCACTTGGACAGTGAAATATGAGCTATTATGGTGCTTGTTGGAGAGTTGTTAAACCACCTATATAGTGGATTGTAGACCCTTGCAGTGATTTCTATGAAAATACAATTTTGAAACCACCTAAAAAATGGAAACTTTTAGGGGATAATATTCGTAGGTGGGCTTAATTTCCATGTTTTTTTTCCAACAAAAGATTCTCCAATTTCCATTTTTTTCTAAAAACGATTCGCCCAAATTTTATAGGATAAAATTATTTTACCTTAAAAATTTCCAAATTTTTACAAACACTATATAAAATCATTATAAATTTGGATATTTTTACGAAAGTATCTTAAAACATTTTATACTTTTCATGTTATAGACTAGTAAGATTTTCCAAGGTTTCTTAACTTTAAAATAAAATTATATCCTTCAAAATTTCCCTACTGAAACAATGGATTCAATCTCTTGTAACTGAGAAATAGCACATTGGGACATTGGGATAAGCCTTGTGATTGAAATTAAAAGAGTAAGTGAATCACTGTGGTGTTTACTACTAGATATTAGTTGTTAAACCACTAGGACAATGAACTTCTTCTCATGAGTTTCTACCAAGGTTTGGTGTGAATTTTTCCTAAGTAAGCAACCCATTAAACTTTGGATCGGGCTCAGGGGTCGTCAACTATAAAAAAGTCACAGTGTATTTGGCGTATGGTTGGGTGGAGAGTTAAAGTCCTTATTCAGTCACAAACCATCTCTACATACGCAGATAATTCAAATTCAATGAGATATTGAGTTATGAACCTATGATGTTTTATGAATTGCATGTGTCTAGTATGAGCTCTTATATTTCCCTAAATTTTAGTGAATGCCTAAATGGTGAACATCATCGTGATTTGCATGATATCTTCAATGTTATAAATATAATGAATGTATGGGTTTTTTGTCCATTACTTTTTTCATGATTGATGTGATAAATTGTGTATGTGCTCATTCATTAAATTCCCACGATAGAGAGTTTAATAGCTCAGTTTCTCAGTGGACTGATGTAATTTACCAGAGGGTATGAAATTCCTCTTGTAATGTTATTAAGACTTGTATGCTCATACCCATATTGCTATAATAAATACCTACCTCATAGCATGTCTAAATTTTCTGGTATAAGTTGTAAAATTAGAGTGTCTGGTGCTTTTACTTCTCATACAGTATCACCACCTTGTCGAACAGTGCCACAAGCTCTGAAAATTTTGATGTCGGGGCCTTGCCCTTTGTTTCATAAATGCATGAACTGGGTGTCATATTTTTTTTCTCTATTTCTAGTGGTCATGCATATGGTTGTGGGTTTGGGACTTCAGACCTTGTTACTACACATTGCACAAAGGAATGGTAAGGGAAATTATCGGTTTTTTTACTTTTGATTAACCCTATTATGACATTATAATGTTCGTTGGAGTCAGAGAGATGAATTGGTAAAATACCAAACTTATGGGAGAAGTCAACACTGAGGTACTGCTGGTGGAAACCCATCCCAATGAAATTGTGTTGTGTGGTCCCCACATGGATCTTTGACCATTAGCTACTTTACCTTGGCTGTTATCGAACCTAGCCTAGTGGGACACCTCCACCGGGTATTGGAATTGATAAGAAAGTTCCCATGTGCAAAAGGTCGACATTAATAAGTCAAAAACCAAACAAAAACGAAAAGAGAGTGGAACCATGGGTAATGAGATATTGCCATCAATTGTCAGACCTCAAGCCTTAGCAATTTTCATTGAGGTTGGAGCAGAGGGAAGGAAGGAAACCCTGATGCCATGGTGCCAACATGACATAGACCTATGGCCTCCACCTCTGGTAGAGAGCATAATGGATTGAAGCCATGGATCTCAAACCTTAGACTTTAACATTTTCAATTGAGATTGGAATAGAAGTGAGCTGAGGAAAGTGTGATGTCAAGATACAGAGATGACATGGACTAGTGGGCTCCACCTCGAGCAAAAAGCCTGATGAAGGGAAGTTGTTTGTCTTGGACCTCAAACCTAGGCATTTGCATTGATATTGGAATGGAGGGAGGAAAGGAACTGCTGGGTGTGCATTATATTATTTCCACGACTAGTAGTACTCGTGAGGGGGTCACAAGGGGGAAAGTAGCCCCCCCATTCGTTGCGATGAGTGCAACAGGGGGGCATATCCCCCCCTATTGGGGGGTTTGCAGGGGGGTGGTATCCCCCTTGCACTGGGTCCAACGCAACACCCCGGGAAAAATATTTTGGACCCTATAATAGGTGGGCGGACCTACCTATGGTTTTATGCATGGTTTTTTCACATTTTTTTGGACATGATGGTTTTCTTCCCATGGTATTTTGTAGATCCGGTCAAGGGAACTGCGGTTATGTTCTAATCCAGGGTTAATGGATTGGGTTTTAGGAATGCTTTGGCACACACACACACACACACACACACACACATATATATATTGTAACATTGAAAGGAATATAATGAAAAATTAATTTAGTAGTCCCTGTTTTGGGATTTAGGGGAAAATAGCTGTGTATATGTAGAAAATATCTAACGCAACTATAATACCATGTAGAAATTATATCAATGGATTCAATCTAATCATGTAATGTACTAAATCAAGATATTGAATCCTTCTACAATATTTGCAGAGTATAAAACATGATCGCTCAATCGCATGCAAGTAAGAGAAAGGAAATTATCAATCACACAACACAATATGTATCTAGGAAAGCACTTGCTCAAAGCCCCTCTATCATATATTGTACATAGTCAAAGAATCTTGAAACAATAAAATTATTTCTCACACCAAGAAAACCTTGCACTATCCTTACTGTCTCACCTTGATCCTGCACAAAATTGACTATAAATTCTTAGGAAAAATTGACCAACACTCAACCAATTCTCAACCCTTCCTTAGCCCAGCCTTGCTCACGCAATCCCTAGGAAATTAATCCCTATTAAATAGGATAATTAGCCTTCCTTGACTGCGCAATCCCTATGGAGCCTTCCTCTGACTTTATAACTGCACCTGGGCAATTCGCCAAAAATACAACTGGTAGTTTACTTGTCTTTAATATTTGTCTCAACTAGGTCTCCATCAAAATTGACATTTATGTAGCTATTAATAGTGAATCATTAGTTACTTGGTAGATCACTACTTCTGAATTAAATCTATTTTAATTCACTTGATCTTCCACTAGCTCATCAATAAGTTAGAACTAGTTAAACTAATTTTAACTCAATTAATGTGAGTTAAATGATCCCACTCACACCACACTAGTGCTACAACTACAACTGGACCTTGTAAATAATAGAATCACTCTACATGCATGTCCTTTGACCTTCAACTCAAAATTCTTGATCTAACTAAGTCTATCACACTTAATTAACTATTACAAGTTGTTATGAGATAATATTACAATTTATTTTTATTTTAATTAAGGATAATCAAACAAAAAGCCTCACATAGTAACCATTTATGGGTGCAATTTTCTAGATTTTGTTTTTGGATGCCAATTTCACTGTTTCTTGTTGCAAATTTCAACACTCCCTCTCAACAAGAAAGGAATCAATCTATCCTAATCCGGTACCTTTGGAATGTTCTGCATGCAACACTTCCTAGTGTTGTTTGCACATGTAACTCTCTCGAAACTGAATAACCTCCAAACAATTAAATTAGTATAATGCATCTATCATCAGAGTCTTCTGACTACTGCTAGCTAATGCACATGTCTACTGGACTCTCTACGCTACTGCTGACATCTACATCCATGCACTCTGCACTGCTACCAACTCTGATATTCGCTCTAGTATCTGACATATCTCACTCTGATTTATGTCCTCCTGACATCTGACTCTATCAATCCAACCGATCCTTCTGGCTACTGCTGTATAGTGGGATCCTCATATCCATGTTATATCCATGAGACACACCATCTCAATGAACCCTGCCCAAATTTCTTCTTGGGATTAATTATGCACATCGCCCCACCTCACACCTAGAGGTATAGCTGCATGTACTCCCTCTGCCCTTCCGGCTTGAAATTTCCCCCTCCTGGAGGTCTCTGCTTGAGTGGACTCTTCCATTCGATATCCTCTCTGCTTCTCCAATTGTGGCTGATCCACAACCTTCTGAGAATGCATCTGAGGCTGCATGTTGAGAGATAATTTCTCCCTCTCAACAACCAATTCAATAACCACTGCTTTGATCCTCAAAGTCTTGCAATTTTCCTTAACCTCAAGTGCATACAAGATCTTGACTCTTGAACCGGTATGCTTCACTTGTCTCGTGGCTATGTGTTTAAGGAACACCCTTCATTTTCTAAACATCGCCTCATAACCACGGTCTTCCAATACCGCTACAGAGACAATATTTTTCCTTAGGCCTAGAACATACCAAACATTTGCTAGTCTGAGAGGGGAGCCAGACTCCCTCTAAAAAGTAATTGTAGGCTATGTCAGTCGCGTTATACCTCCCATCATCTCCAAACTCTATGTTCTGTTGGAGGTCCTCCTCCAAGTCACTAAAGATATCTATATCCCCCGTCATATGGAATGAGGCACCAGTGTCTAGATACCACATGCATCCCATTACAGTGCTAGCCATGCATGCAATGAGAGTAAAATCAAGCTCAAACTGTGAAGCAATTGCTTCACCCACTGCATTTGCAGCCTCCTTCTTGCTTTCCTTCTTCTATGGATAATTCAAAGCATAGTGCCCATGCTCGTGACAATGAAAACATATGATCTTGGAAAAGTCTCTCTTGTCCTCTTTGCCTTGGGATTTCTTTCCCTTGGCCTTCTTTTGTTCTCCCACTAATGCACAATATTCTTCTTTTTTGGTGTTGGAGGTCCTGTCTCTGGTGCTCTGCTTGATCTCTTTTATTACCAAATCCGACCATAGTCGCTCCCAATCTGGTAACTTCTCCCTCCCATTCACAGAGTCCTAGTAATTATTCCAGCTCTTGGGAAGGCCTAGAAGTTCTAGGCTCACCAATTCATCATCGGCTATGGTCACACCAACACTTCCAAGCTCATCTCGACATTAAGTGAACTTTGCCAAGTATGTTGGTACCGTCTCGCCCTCCTCCTTAATTTTTCTGAGCTTGTCCTTCAATGCCAACTTCCATTGGTCATTTTTGTTCTGAAACAGATATTTCAAGGCCTTCCACATATCATATGGATTCACCTTCCCATGAAGACTTGAGACAATATGATCTCAAACTCCCTCTAACAAGATCCTCCTCGCCTTTGCTACCTTCTTATGCCATGCAACAGGAAGTTGGGCATATGATGCTACGAGCTTGGGAATATCATTATCTATGAATTCATTCAACCCATTGTCCTCCAACACTACCTCCATCCTATCCTTCCATGCAATATAATTCAAAATTCCCTCGAGTTCATATTTGAGTCTCAAGCCATTGAAAGACATCTTGATCTACGTCTAGCTCCAAAGAAAGTATCTGCAAATTTGAATATTGTTCAACACAAACTCAATTTATTCTCCACTATTGTGATTCCTGGCACTCTAATACCATGTAGAAAATATCTAATATAGCTATAATATCATGTAGAAATTATATCAATGGATTTAATCTGATCATGCAATGTACTAAATCAAGATACTGAATCCTTCTACAATATTTTTGGAATATAAAACATGATCGCTCAATCACATGCAAGTAAGAGAAAGGAAATTATAAATCACACAACACAAGATGTATCTGGGAAAGCACCTGCTCAAAACCCCTCTATCATATACTGTACATAGTCAAATAATATTGAAACAATACAACTATATATCACACCAAGAAAATCTTGCACTCTCTTGACTGTCTCACCTTGATCCTACACAAAATTGACTAGAAATTCTTAGGAAAAATTGACCAAGACTTAGCCAATTCTCAGCCCTTCCTTAGCCCATCCTTTCTCACGCAATCCCTAGGCAATGAATCCCTATTAAATAGGATACCTAGCCTTCCTTGACTACGCAATCCCTATGGAGCCTTCCTTTGACTTTATAACTACACCTGGGTAGTTCACCAAAAATAAAACTGATAGTTTACTTGTCTTTAACCTTTGTCTCAACTGGGTCTCCATCATAATTGACATGCATGCAGCTATTAATAGTGAATCATCAACTAAATCACTACTTGATCTTCCAATAGCTCATCAATTAGGTATAATTGGTACATCACTACTTTGAATTAAATCTATTTTAATTCACTTGATCTTCCAATAGCTCATCAATTAGTTATAACTAGTTGAACTGATTTTAACTCAATTAATGTGAGTTAACTGATCTGAATCACACCACACTAGTGCCAACTGCAACCGAACCCTATAAATAATAGAATCACACTACATTCCTATCCTTTGACCCTCAACTCAAAATTATTGAACTAACTAAGTCTATCACACTTAGTTAATTATTACAAGTTGTTATGAGATAATATTACAGTTTATTTTTTATTTATTTAAGGATAATTATATCAAAAGCCTCACATGGTAACTATTTATGGGTGCCATTTTCTAGATTTTGTTTCTGGATGCCAATTTCATTCTTTCTTGTTGCAAATTTCAACAGTATATTTATTTTATGTTTTATGTTGTCTACATTGTTTATTTTCTGTTTTAATAATTATTTTACAGGTAATTTATGTACAGGGTTAAAACGTACATTTGGTATGAAAGTTGTTTTAGCTTCAAGGGGATGCCTTTGTTGCTGATGGGTTTTGCTCAGGCTTGTGGTAGATCATGTTCAATAGGAGATCTGCGAAATCGATTCTTGCAGTGAAAGAAGATGGCGAGCACTGGAAAGATAAATATTGATAAATTTAATGGTTAAATTTTTTAGTTGTGGAAGCTCAATATGGAGGATTTTCTATTGGATAAAGATTAGTGGATCACAATAGATCTAGGTACTAAACCAACGACAATGTCAGATGAATATGGGTGAAGTTGGATCGGAAAACAAAGAGCATAATACGATTGTGTATCCCATATTCAGTATTGTTGAATATATCATGGGAAGCTACAGTGAAGGCTTTGTGGGAAAATTTAGGGACTTTGTACCAATCTAAGTCTCTAGTGAATAAACTGTTCCTACAGCAAAATTTGTATAACCTGAGAATGAAGGATGGAGTCTCGGTGACAGAGCATCTAAATGGCCTTAATATTATGGTAAGCCAATTTTTATCTGTTGATATTGAAATCTCAGACGAAGATAAGTGCATCATTTTTTGTGTTCTCTACCAGATTCATCAGATAGTCTAGTTGTTGGAATAGGTAGCAATACAACTACCTTGAAGTTTGATGAAATAGTCTCAACCTTCCTGTTGGGAGAAATGAGATGGAAAAATATGGAGATCGAGAATGGAGATGCCATGTTTGTATGAGGTCAATCCCAAAACAGAAAAGAAAAAAAAAGAAAAAAAATCCTCGAGTGGGAGATCTAAATTTCCAAGAAAACCTATAACGGTGTGTTGGAAATGCATAAACGAAAGGCACTTCGAAAAGGATTGTAGATCTAAATCTCTTGAGAAAGGAAAGTGATCTGATGATGCTCCTTTTGCAGAGGCGAAAGCCACCTCAGATGAAGGTGGGGATGTGTATTCAGATTCTTCTTCAAGTACAAATGTAGATCATGAGGCATGGTTGATTGACTCAGGTACATCCTTTCACTTCACTCCCCATACGGAGTGTTTTTTATAGGCCATTTTGTCACATCCAATCAAAGTGAGCTTCCTAATGAGAGAAATCAGCATCTTATTCCCCTTGTCATCATCTTTCACAAATCCCTAAGCATGTACCTTTCATCCCTTAGAATTTCAACCCTAAACTACCCTATCTGAGCAAGTTTGAGGACCAATGCTCCCTGCAAGCCTACTAGGGTAGGTTCATCTACATGTTTCTCCACTGTGGCTAGCATTGGTCACCAACAGGTTTCCATCCTTTTCACCTGCATTGGTTCTATAATTCTGGGAGAATGATCAGGATTTTGGAAGGTTCACCTTCTAGGAGTTTCCAGAATTTTTTTCAACTACTTACCTTGGATTGACATTCAAATCCTATCATACCCTACTTTGGAGTTTTCACCACTTATCCTTTGATCTTACCCCTCCATTAAAGGTGGATATAAATACCTATAATGGTAATTGGATAAGAACTCCCAACTTACCCCTCTCTCCTATATATTTACCCTCTCATATGTTAGAGGTAATGGTTGGATTTGGAGAGTGATTCTACCCTTATGCTACTACAATAAGTCATCATCATCTCATGCATAGGGTGATTGGCAGCTCATATTGTGACAAGGAAAGGACGAGTTAACAACTTGGAGGATCTCTTCTACAAGATCAACTGCCAATTATAGTTGTAATATCCTTCCATTTATATTAATGCAAATAATCATTTGTTTTCCTATGTGCGATGTTGCTATTTCACTTATTTCAATACCATGTTGATCTATTGAATAGAGTATTTAGATGATATTGCATATATCTTGTAGTTTCTTGTCTTGTGTTATCTGACTGTGTAGGATATAATTTTGTAAATCGAAGCTGGAATTGGAGATTCCAAGCTAAAGAAGGAGTGAAGTGAGTGAAAATTTCCAGGTAGGCCTTGTTCCATCATCTATTTACTTTAAGGAAAAGCATTGGGTTCCTTGTCTCTTTGTTGTTCTAGGTTTGCCACCAAACCTAGGGGAGATACCTTTGTCCGCAATCGTAAATATTGTATAACAATGTTTATGCAAGTATGAGAAATATGATGGTGGTGATGTCTTCTTAGGGGATGATAGCAAGGCCAAAATCGTCAAATGCGGAAAATTCAAGTTGAAGTTGCAAGGTGGAAGGATTAGAACACTTCCTGGTGTTTTGCATACTTTTCATTGGCCAGAAATATGATTTCTGTAAGAAAGTTGGATGATGCAAGTGTACAAATAATGTTCAAGAAGGATAGCTGCAAGATAGTTTGGGGAGCACTGCTATTGATGTGGGGAGTTAAAATTGGAACTCTGTACAAGCTTCTAGGTAGTGTTGTTATTGATGGGTGCAATAGTTTTGTGGTTCTTGAAAGTGGAGCTGAAAACCTTGTGGTTTATGGAGAAAAGACCATGTTATGACATCAAAGGCTTTGAAATATTGGAGAGAAGGGCCTTCAAATACTACATGGTAATGGTATGGTAGAATTTATGTTTAATTTCTATTTTGATTTTGACTTTTGTGAATTTTTTTTATGTGGGAAGTAGAATCAAGTGATTTTCCCCTCTGGTGCTAAGCGGGGGAACAAGATATTAGATCTTGTGCACAGTGATGTTTTTGGACCTGTGTTAGTTCCATCATAGGGTAATTATGTGTAATATGTATCATATAAGATGAAATTTCAAGGAATACATGGATATATTTCCTCAGGAATAAATCTGAAGTCTTTGACAATTTTAAAGAATTTAAAGCTCTGGTGGAAACTAGACAGAGAAAAAAATAAAGGTGTTGAGGATAGATAATGGTGGAGAGTTATGCAAGAAGGAATTTGAAGTGTATTGTAAGAAGTGTGGTATATCAAGATAGAAGAATACCCCTTACAAACCTTTTTTGGTCGGCATAATTGTCCCTATTTTAACCCTACCTTTGTCCTAAGTATGCTACCTAAACCTTTGTTTCACAATTAAATTAAAATCTTTACACATGATTCTTGGTCTATTTGTGATTTTGTTAAATATGGATTATAGAGGCTTATCATTCATTTAAAAAGGATTGAATAGGCTATGTTTCTTTGTAACTTATCCATTTATATCCTTAACTCTTGGTGATTTCATGTCATTAATCAAAAATAGAGTTTGGTTGGTACAGATCCTAAGTTCCTAAACTGGCCACCGATTCTTGTACCAAGTAGACAGTCAGTCATTTCATTTCAAGCTACCTCCAAGAATATCACATTTGTTGAAGAATGGTGTGCCACTTTCACCAAGGGTTTGTTCCACCTTCTGCATCAGACGTTGGAGCATTATGGATACTAAAGATGGAGGTCGGTCGTTTTCCAATGCATTTTCCTGCTAAGTTTCTCATTACGACCAAGAGCCAAGCATTTTTATGTATAAATTAGGGATTCTAAGATGTATGTAGCTTGCGATACTTTTAAGAACACTAATATTCTATGATTATACATTTTTTTTAATATTGTATCACCCTCTCTCTCTACGCTAGATCTATGGTTTCACGATGTACATTTGCAGAAGACTTTGAATAAGAGAAGGAGCTAATGCCAGTTTTGTTGATTTTCAGTTCTTGTCATTACTTGTAATCTTTCCTTCACGTGGTTAATTTCAGAACTTTTTTGAATGGAAATGAGTTGGTTGGCTAGGGCCCAACAAAACCAGCTCGTTCTTCCTCCATTTCGTAGTGTGTTGATCTAAGTATGTTGGTGTGAACAGAGTAATTTTATTCCCTTGCTTGAACTTGCAGATTAGTGAAACCCTTGTGATTCTTTGCCTGCATAATCTCATATCTAAGGACTCATAACATGGTGTGTTGGGTTGATTTTATTTCTAGTTTTGTCTTTTATTTCTTCCTAAGAGTATCACACTTTTATTTCCTTTTTTCTTTTCTTTTCTGAGAAACATTTTCTGATTTATTTCCAAATGGTTGAACTTGGTTGTAAGTTTCATGAATTCAGTTGGTTTATTTCCGTATAGCATTGTGTATCCTCATATGAATGAAAGATATGTTTGCATATTTATAACTTTATGTTCGAATATAGGATTGTAACGATTAGTGCACATAAACATAAGTGAAACATTATCAAGCATCAGAATCGTTACAACATTTTTATGGGCTTAAGGGTTTTATAAAATTTATCTTCTGAGCAGAACATATATTACTCTAACATATATCTAAAAAGGATTTTGTTTGTCTTTTGGATAGCAT
Organism: Pinus albicaulis; assembly: GCA_034641835.2. Taxonomy (NCBI): domain Eukaryota; kingdom Viridiplantae; phylum Streptophyta; class Pinopsida; order Pinales; family Pinaceae; genus Pinus; species Pinus albicaulis. Next base: position 1,607,899,721 of record CM076581.1, read on the forward strand.
AATTTTACTTCAATGCAAGAGTATTTTCTTTTCTGCTAGTGTGAGAACTTCTTTCAGTCTTTGCAACACTTTTAATTAAATGCTTGCTTTCGATTGATAATTTCTTTCATTTTATGTTCAAGTTGAAAATTTTATTTTTGTTATGTTCATTTCCATTTTACTATTAATAGCATAAGGATACATGAACGAAGGGTGATTGGGAGAAATTTTTTTCTAGTGCAGGAACAATGAGTTCTTAGCGCAGGAATAGTGAAGTTCTTAGTATGGGAACATAACGTTCCAGTACAGGAATAGAACGTTCCAATATAGGAAAAAAGCATTCCAATACCAGAATAGGATCTTTCAGTGCAGGAACGAAACTCAGTTCAATACAGGAACGTAATTTTTCAGGTACAGGAATGAGATATTTTGAAGTAAAGGAAACATATTTAATCAATGTAATAGAAAACCATCCTTTGTTTTCTTGGCATTGAAACTCAATCACACGAACATATTTTACTTTACAATATCTTTCTAAGATTTTTTACAAGACATGCTTTAATTTCTGCTGTCATAGTTTGGTGAATATTTTCTTTGATTCCAGTACCCAAATTTGCTTGGTGTTGTTTTGTTGAAAGGTTTCCTTTACAATTCATTTTATTTTTTATTTTGCAAATTTAATTAGTGGAATAGAAGTAGAATTTACATAAGTTAAAACCATAATTATTTGGCATTTCTTGTGTTACGCCTCAAAACTTACATGACCTTGGTTTGACAAATTAAGTGTTGAAGGAGTGTACTGAACTGTAACTTTGGCACCCAAAATTTTGGCGTCGATGTCGGGGAGGTGTTGAAAGAGATATAGTAAAACTTTTTTTTTTTCCTACAATAGGTGTTAGTATGAATCCTTTGTTGAAGTGTACAAAAAAGGACCACTTTAGCTACGCATAACTAATAGCCCTAACAACAAAAGTGGCTGCCAATATCTTCGGCCATGCGCACAACAAGCAGCAGAAGCAAAAAACCGTATCTACGACAGAAAGACACATAAAGAAAATATGGTTTGCTCCATATACCAATAGACAAGACAAGAATAATTTTTGAAAGAATTTTTATATTAATCGGGCACCTGGGAGGAAAACAAGAAGGCGTATCCAATTCTCCTCAGTGGGATGGGTTCTTGGAAGTCCTCAGCACTTCAGATCTAAGATTTCTCTCTCTTGTTGGTGTAGAAAACCCAATGCAAAGAATAGAGCTCAATGGGAGCTCACACAACAAATGATGAAAAAATGTGACCAAGTGTATAGATCCAGAGTGATCTAATAGGCAACAAAAGGTGAAGAATTGTAGGAAAAACCCTCCTATTTATAACAAAATATTGGGTCATTCTAGATCTTGGTGCATGATTAAAATAATGTTAACCAAATCTAGATCCACCTTTTATGGAATATTTTATTATATTTGTTGGAGGGAAAAAGTATTCGACTTGGGTCAAATCCCTTTATTTGTCAATAATAAATAAATAAATGATTTATTTATCATTTTAAGGAAGTGGTTGAAGGATAATCAAATACATAATGATTTATTTAATTATTTGTGGGTGATTTGGTCATATTTAACAAGGAATATTATCTAAATAAGATTTAAATAATTATTCCTAGAAAAAAATAAGATAAATAAAGGTTTATCTAATTAATTTCTTTGTTTTTGGGTTAAACATGACTGGGAATAATAATTAAATTATGGTTTAATTAATTATTCCATGGGAAAAATCAAACAAATATAGGTTTGTTTAATATTTCCTTTTGGGGTTTCCTGTTTAGACCATAAACAACCTAAATAATGTGGTTTATTAAGTTATTTAACATAGTGAAGGCAATTTTACTTAGGGTAAAATTGGTCTTACATGGTGTACTTGGTTCCATCTAATGATAATAGGTTAGATGACCAAAAAATGGTGTAACAATAGGGGTAAGTCTACCTTTATTTTTTCCAATGCAGTGTGCTTCTATTATTTGAAGGATTTTATTTGAATTAATTCGTGTGTTGTCTTTTTTTTTCTGCAGCATTAGATTGAGTTTTTTTTATCATTTTTTTTATTTTGGTTAATTTATGGTTGATTTATTTTAAAATCTATGAATAAAAGAGGCAAGGATCTGAAGCCCAATAAGGGTCGAAGAACACTGATAAATCTGAAAATGTTTCTCAAGTTGGGCCTTCTTTTGCAGGCTGAAAGTCCAAGCAAACACATGCCCACTTTGCAGATATTGTTCATCGAGACTCTGGAAACAATAGTTCGGGAGTAACACAACCAGCAAATGGGAGGAAAGAGACTAGTGGAACCCAAAATACCAATTTCAGACACAATCAACTTTCACATTATGTTGAGAGTGGTTCAATTGGGAAAGAAAATTGGTAAATCATGAGGACCGCGATGAGGGGACTGGTGAGAACTAGCCAAATGAGGAACAATCCACCTTTGGATTTCTGATTGTGGACCCAGATAAAATAGTTCAAATGAAGAACATTCCACCATCCGCTCTTCATCATTTCCATGGTAAGGTACATGAAGAGATAGATTCTTTCCTTTTAAAATTTGATATATTGTGTAGGAGTTATGATTAATCTACAGACACCCAAAAGCTAAAATTATTTCCTGCAACTCTCAAGGATGAAGCTTTACGCTGGTTCATGGGACTAGGAGGAAATACCATAGCCTCTTGGGAACAAATGAAGAGATCATTTTTAAATAAATATCAAGAATATTTTAAAACAAGAGAAATGTAATATGAGATCTTCACTACTGTACAGGAGGATGAGGATGATGAGAACTTGGAAGATTACTTAGAGAAATTTTATATATTCTCCAAAGGTCAAAGCATAAATTTGATCTTAGTACTATTAGAACGTTGTTCTTGTGGGGCATTACTCATGATGCTAGAAATAATTTGAATTTATTAGGACAAGGGGATATTTCTCAAAAGACTTTTGATGAGATTTGTGACTTGTGCAGAAATTTCTCATAGAGTCAATCTAGATCCAGTAGAGGAACTCGAAGTAAAATAACAAAATGGATTCTACGGATGCTATGATTATTGGTTTCGAAAATAAGATGGATAATATGAAAAATGAAATATGAATGATGTTAGAAAACAAATAAAGTCCTTAAAATTTCAACAAAAATTAGCAGCAGAACAAGAGTAATTCTCCATTTATTGTCCAAAATGTAGAAAAAAGCATATCTTACGTGAATGTCCTGTAGATATTAAGAGTTTTAATAAATGTGTGATATGTACAGAGAAACATCCTACCAAGGAATTCCCTTCTATACCGCGATTGAAATCTAAATTTGAAGGAGAGCATCAAGAAACTGAGCCATTGAATGCTATGGGATCATGGAAACCTTGGCCTCAGATAAGCAGGTATGATCCCTGAACATGCACCATATTTTTCTGGTTATAATGCACCACCATATTCCTATCAAAATAGAAATTACTTTCAACCTTGGTAGTATGGGAATCAATTTCAGTATGTAAAATCACCCCCACCTTGGCAACAAGGATGGAGGGGATCACCACACTCTCATTATTCCTATCCCGCACCTACACAATCATATCCTACTAAATATGCACCTTATCCCATGGCACAACCTACATTACCATCCTTACCACAATAGAGTCAGGCCATTCAACCATTACAATTACCACCACCATTTCGACCACCTCAACTTCCTGCGCAACCGGTACCAAACCCAAATAATAAAGTGGTGTGTTATCACTCTGCCAGATCTCTAAGGCTGAAGAAGAGATCCCAACAGAAGTAACCACAAACCAAACTTTTAACTTGGTATCTAGCCCTACCAAGTCGAAGAAGTATCTCTCCACAAAAATCATAGCCCAGAGGGCTGGACGAAAAAGGTTTTAGGCTACCTATGAGTGCAGGGGTTGTTTTGATTTGATTTGGTTGGGTTTGACTGGATGAGGAAATTAGGTCAAGGGAGATAGGTTAGGGAAAATTAGATAGGGTTGGAGGGATTTAATGGGGCAAGGTAGGCATAAGGCTTACCACTTTAAATATGATTGGAATGAGATTGATTTGAGACTGAGGAGAAGCTAGGAAGAGCATGGAAGATGTATTCTTCCTAAAGAGAGGAAAATGGACAAATTAGGAAATCTTTCACAAAACGGAGCATGAGAAAGCATGTGTTCTTCTTATCAAAATTGAAAGAGATCATATCATAGAGATGTAATGAAAATGAATACAATACATTCTAACATGTGAAACTGAATAAAAATCAATGATAAACATCGTACCACAAGTATCCCAAAAAATAGGTGTAACTCTTCTTTAAATTGGCCAAACTGATTACAATAGTTCCTTGATTGGCAAGCTAACATCCAAACTGATTCAAAATTCTAATTTGTGTCAAAACATAGACATCTATAGACTCAAAACTGAAAATCCCCATCTCACGGGGTCGAATCCACCTCTTTAGGACTTACAAACATCTTTTTCTCTAAGAAAAACCCAAATCAAGGGAGGTTCTAATCATTCCCTGTTTTTTCTCCAAATAGATACATTTGACTTTACATCATTATAATTAATATATTTCAAGATATTTAGACATTAAACACACTTAATACATCATATTACATCATCATCCATTATTAGAAAATTTAATTTCACCCTAAGATAACAAAAAATAACTTTTTGCTGAAAAGGTAGTGTGAAACTTAAAAGGTAGCATGTGGGCAGCAAATGCATAGCATGGACTTCTTGAGTTGATTTGATGATGATGATTTGGTAAAATTTGCCTCTGAAAATTGTTGTAGGTTGATAAGTGTGCCTTATATGCCTCTAAAGTGGTTTTGGATCACAAAACATCCTACAAAGTAATCAAAACATGCATTTCCCAAAACTGGTCTGTGAGAGCTTAAATGAGAGCAAAGAGTTATTTTTTAGGCACTTTTTTGTATTCTTGTGTAAAACTGATTGTTGGTGAAGGAAAAAAAGTACAAATCATTAATATATAAGCTAAGGTCTTTCCAAAAATGCAGCCCTTTCTTCATTTATATGCCTCCATCGATAAAGGTAGTGTGGGCACGCTACCTTTTTTCCCTTGTAGCAGATTTCAGAAAAATATGGGCAATTTTCATAAATTTGTCCATGTGTCTTCAAAATTAGTTTAGGGTATCACATTGTCTCATGAAAATATCCTCTTCAATCCTCTAGTTAAAGGTATCCTTGGCTCTTTGTCTACTTGTTTTCCTTTCTTATCCTTTTCTGCCACGTAAGCAACCACGCTCTTCACTTTGTCAAGTGAAACCATTGTGCTTGATTTGATATTTCCAGCCTCTACTTTACTTTTCAAGAGTTTTATGTTTTTTTGTTGTAAAAGAGCCACTATGTATTTGGCTTTAAAAAGCCTCTCCTTTAAATCAGCAATTTCAACATCCTTCTCTTAGAGGAGCTCTTCAGCTGATTTAGGTGCATGAGATCCCTATTCATGTTCAAACTATGTTTGACCACTTTGTTCTTCTTAAATTTCTTATTGACCTTCTTCTGCCTGTAAGGATACTTCTTTTGTCATTGTAGGAGAAGGATCATTCTTCGTTTCACCCAAAATAGTGGTTGGCTTCTTAGCCCTACTCTTGGTCATTTCCCTTTTGCTCCCTTCAGCAGCAAGAGTAGCTTTCACTTTGCTAGATGAACCAACCTCCTGAGGCATGGAGGTTAAAGATGATGAATTAGAAATTTTATGTACAAATTCCTCCCAAGGCATGCCAATAGTTGAAAACTGATGGAGGATGATCATTTTAATCCAACAATGATGGAATAAACTAGTGTAGTGATCCCCTACCTTGCTTCTCACCTTCTCAGACATTTTAACAAGACTCTTTGTTGGAGAGGTAAATCCCCTTTGCAGACATAGGCGATCCCTACTAGCCCAGATCAGGTCTAGCAACAATCAGGTCATGCAGTGACACAGGTCTCTAGTTACAAAATGACAAAAACATAACGAATTGCCTACCTTAGGTCCTACGCAGTGGTCGTTGAAGAAATAACGACGCTTCCCGTTCCTCGCTTGGCATATCACGATCCTTCCGCTTGACACATCTGAACACATGCACACATGCAAAGGATACAATGATACACATCGTAAAATCTAAATCTTGTAACCATACATCAGTCAGAGAGGATGTAATTCATTGCATCAAAGAAAAAGACACATGAATGAAACCATAATCAAAGTCGCTTATCATTAAAATAACAAAGGAAAGATAGAACCCAAAGCTCTGACATTGGATCTTCCTTCGGCGGGCTAACAGCGGAGCACGTCTCAATGAAGCTTGTCGGAAATGGAACAAAGCTCTCTCTCTTCGGCTTGGCTCTCAAAAGTTGTCTGGCGATACTCTCCTTGCTATAAGTTCAGCTCTTAGTCTCTGGCTTGCTAAGGGAAAAGGAAAGCTTATATAGATGGGGGAAGAGGAGTTGGGATCCCTACAATTAGGGATTGGCCCTATCTCTAAGGAAGCTTCCATGATAGGTGGAAAACCACCTCCCATACATGGAGATCCTGAGCCAAACCTCCCAACTCATTTTAGTGACTCATTTAGGAGTTTGTTAGAATAAAACTTCCACCATTTATTTTTAAAAAACACTCCTTATTAAGCTTGGTGCAAGTGAGACACTGGGACAGAGCACCAGTTGGCATGCCCTCTTTGGTTGATTTTCCCCATTGGCGCGAGGGTTGAACTGGCTAGTCGCGCCAAGGCCAAAAGATCTGTTTTTAAGGTTTTCAAGGGAAAATTTCTTCAGATAAATGATTTTCTTTGTTAAGGGGGATGCCATGAAAGTGGTTTCAGGTCATGTCACTACTCACAGGTCACGGGAAAGGCCCTCCAATATGCGGGACGGGGGATTGCAGGGATGGCGACAAAATGCTGTGTAACAGATCCCCCCTAAAGCATGAGGCCTGAGAGAGAGAGAGGGGTGAAATGCTTTATGAGAATGTGCCCAACTGAAAACACTGCCATCAGAAAACCTGCGTAGACAAATACAACTGATATCTCAAATACATGATATGTGGTATGGGCGCATCCATACATAATAAAGTATACAATAATCATGATCCAAGGTATGGGCGCAGCCATCCAGAAAGGATCAATAAATAGACTCAGGTATGGTCACAACCATCCAATCAATGAGTCATGCAAATAATCATGATAATTCACAAAAATTTGCAACCTGGATTCTATCAGACAAAATCTAGGGTCTTGCGCTCCATCTCGACTTGAACAGAGTACAAGTCCTAGCATGTGAATAAGTGAGCTGAAGTCAAACATGCAAGAACATCGTCTGATTACCAGCCAATGATGAAAGCCATTAACAGACGCGAGAGGAACCACCAATAATGACGATGGCCCTCAAGTTACTATAGGTACAATCCATGGAATGTGAACAGTGAGCTAGTGTCGAACACTCGTAGAATCATTCGATCGAAGGACAATGATGAAAACTTTGCGTCGAATGCGAAGAACCTGCCATTGAGGCATGCAGGCTCCAAGGTACCAGAAGGGAGTCTCTAGATCAGCTTCCCAGATAATGAGCTGAAGTCGACAGGAAGTGACCTTGATTGAAGGTGGGCCACAATTTTTCCCACATCATTGACACGAGATAGAGGAACATAATGTTTGTGAACCGGGATCAGTAGAGAATTAGAGGAGGGTTGAAAACTGTAGAGGTCAACTTCTCTTGAACATATCGGCAACACGACACTGGATTTGGCAGTATTTGACATCAAAATATCTGAGATCATGACGACGAGGAAAAGAGCAGATGAGCGGTCAAAAAGGATTACCCAAACCCATGTAGGCAAGCAGAAAACAAGGTGAGATGTCCCCAACCCGACACGAATGTAGACAAGTGCCATGTTCAAGAGCGACATAATTCCGACACGACGATGATACTGGTTCCATTTTTTCCCCACCATTTCTGGCGAGTACCCCAATTATTTTTGAAAAGAAGCTTGAAGGGGATAGCATATGCTTGTGATATAAGTTTGTCCTTTGGACAAATCCAACCTAGTAAATTTAACAAGCCCTAGGAAGGAGGAACTCGAGTATCGTCATTACGACGGAGTCCGATGTCATCAGGTTTTAACGAGTCTGACAAAGGAAGAACTCGGTGTCTTTTCATGTTTAGAGAGTTTGAAAAGACAGCGGAAAATAAACTCCAACAGTCCCTTTTCGCAGATAGTTCCTCAAATCCGAAAATGTAGAAAACTGTGTTTGAGAAAACCTCCTAGTTGCAATAGGCTAGGGTATTCCTTTTTCGTAAATAATCTATCCCAGCCCGAAAAGGGGGTAAACGTATACTGGGTAGATGTCGTTTCGCAGCCAATTTTACGAGATCAACGACAAGCGACTCGGCAATCTTTTCATTTTTAGAGAGTCAGAAAAAAACTGAAAGATGACTCTAGTGGTGACTTTTTCATGTTTTTACCGAGTCCGAAAAAGTATAAAATACAACTCATATCGTCGTCCCAGTCGCGTAAAAACCTGTTGTTGCACAAGAAAGCAAGCGTAAAACCCATTTTTCGACAAAATATAATAAAATATTGGAAAAATAAGCTTCAAAACCTAATTTGATCTTGAAAATTTATAAATATGACAAAAATAGTAAAAACATATTTACTTTTACTTTTTACCTCTTGTGGAGAACTACGGTGAGTTTTTTCCTTGCAAACTTGCGGTGACGATTGTGGACGATCCAGTGCATCATTCTGAATCCCGTCTTTTTCAGGTAAGAGGAGCTTCCCTTAGCTATTTTTTAATCCATTTTTTTATAGAATTCCACTATGATTTTGGATCCCGGAGGGGACATTTGAAAATTTAGGGCTCGCCCAATTGGCATGGGTATTGGGCATGGACCTGCGCTAATCGGGTTCTTTTTGCAAAGGAGTTGCGCCAATGGCACAACCTATTTTTCCGCTCAATTTTTACAAAAAATGAACCAATCAACTAGATTTTTGAATGCTCAAGGGATCTAATGAAGTGTTTGTGACCATTTTGGTGCAGGTACAAAGCCACAATGGTGATCGAATGGAAAGAAAGGGAGCATAGTGAAGAAGATGAAATGGCAATGGAGAACGAGAAATGCATGAATGCTCTCCAGGATTGCATTTTAAAGAAGTTCTTCTTGACACCATGTCTCAGGGCACAACCTAAATTGCTGCAATAATTAATTAGTATCTGGGACGAGAACGAAGAGAATTTTAGGCTTCGATACCAAGTTTTGGAGCTCGAAGTATCTGATGTTTACTTCATCACTGGATTGTCTCGCAGAGGTCCAGTCTTGATCTTGACAACTACTAGGCCTTCTGGTGAAAATATGTTAATGGTAATGGAAAGAGTGTGCCCAAGGGCACGAACAAGATCAGGTAGCAGGAAGTTTGGCATTCACACTGTTCCCGATCTAGCACTCAGAGTGGTTCTCCATACCTTTACACGGGCTGCGGGATCACAGGCGCCGCATGAGGCTACTAAAACACAGCTCCTTTTAGCATCAGAATGTATGAACCCAACGCTATTTGACTGGGCTACAACCGTAACCTTGAATATCAAATGGCAATTGGAAAAGTGTAAGAAGACCAAACTGAAGAAGTTTGGGTACGGATCTATCTTGGTATCATTCATCCTTGAACGACTACTAATCTTCCAGGGCTAGGGGGCGATAGTCGCAGATCCACCGTTGAGAGAACCACGGATGGCTTGATGGGTAGCATTGATTCCCAGAGTAGGAGGGGGCCAGAAAATGTCATGGAGACTCGAGTTCTTCGTATGGCTTTGGCGATAGTTGATCGTCATAGAGGACTAGCCCTATGCCAGTACTGAATTCACGGGAGACCCAGACCTTCCACTCCGAGAAGGAGAGCGCTGGGATGAGGAGTTGGGTAAGAATCTCTTTTATTTTATGTATTTTATGATTTTTAAGGTATACATGTATGTTTTAACAGTCGATCCTATGCGTATGCAGATGTTGGCCCAGAGAGGCCTGCCGAGATGTCGCCGATCGCACGGAGGACCCCTCTCGCCTATGACCCTCAAGGCGAGGGTGGTGAGGGGAGTGAGCTAGTTCAGAACTTGGAAGGAATCACCCATGGGATCCCAGATTACGCTCGCCTAGCAGATGTCCCTTTGGCTTATCAGAGGCACACCATGGGGGTGCCTAGTCGCCTTCATCGTTTACTGAGGCGATTGGTGCGGGTAGTGACATGCTACCATTAGCACCATGCTGATTAGTCATCTAGGCTTTTCATTTACACATTTTTGAGAGACATGTTGTCTCCGGATATTATTAAAACAAACATGTATATTTTTTGGATTTTATGTGATGAACACAAACTGCAAACATTTCGACATATATATATATATATATATATATATATATATATAGATTTCTAGATGGATATTTTTCACATATGATGATGTTTTTATATGTTATGAAAATTTCTAATACAATGTTATCTAATGTATTAGTTACATGATCCCCATAACAAACAACCCAATGGAAAAGTACAAATTTCACAAAATGCATTACCACACAAATCACATTTTATTTTTACGCAAGCTTAAAAGCACACATGTAAACTATGCTTGAAATGATAAGGAAAAACGGGCATGCCCCCAACATGGTGTCTCAATTCAAGGTACACACCCCCCAAGCTTCAGTCCATAGGAAATGGAGTGAAGGTTCAAAACCTAAGAGAGTCGATCAAAATCTAACAAAGCTCGAATTGAACGGGATTGTGTTTCATTGTTTTAACAAGGTTGACACACTTAAAAGAACTGTCCTCATAGCAGCTTGTTTCATTATTTTAGGAGCTTGACACAAGAAGAGGAACTATGCTCCGACGAGCTCAAAGGAGCAGGGTCAGGAGGGGGATAACCGGATACAAAAGGCTCGTGACAATCAGACATTTCCCCCAGGCTGGGCATGAATGAGGAACGATGATGTCTATTTCTCCATGGCAGATCTTTGAGAGACATAGTCTCAATGATAGCTTCGTCATATGGAAAAACCTCTCTCAAAGGATCGGGCGAATCTGCATTGCCGAGCCAAGGGGATTGAGAATAAATATCTAGAGCCATGCTCAAAGGAGAATTTTTACTAGGAGAAGGATCTGATGCAGTAACGATCTCGCAACAATTGATTTCAAGTGGAGTCAGAGGAATCGATTCTCCAAAAGAGGTCACCTGTTCAGGAGAAGGGATGACCCATGGGTCATCTGACCTAGAGATCATGTTGACTTGAACGGTGTTTGGCAGTGGCGCAGGAAAAATACCCATGAGAACGGGGTCCTTGAAAATACCATGTCCTACACTGTCAGGGGGATTGAAAATTTGATCCACGTATGGCATGTTGTTCTCGGAGGATGAGGTGAAGAAATACAACTAATCGACAGTGATAATCTTGCCCTCATGAGGAAACTTTAGAAGCTGGAAGAGGGTGGACGGAACGCATAGCATGGTGTGGGTCCAGCTGCGACCAAGAAGAAGATTGTATTTGAGTTTGGCATCAACCACTTCTACTTCCACGTTGACTATCTTACCTTGTAATGTGATCGGTAAACTCGTTATAAAACCCAAGGGTTTTGATTCCCTACCATCAAATTCCTTTAGGGCATTGGGAGATGAAGTAAGAGCTGGAGAGCCAATGGCCTTCCAACAGGAAAATGACATAACATAGGTAGAGGCACCTTCGTCCACAATGGCTCTTTGAATGTTGAGGCCGTTGATACCGAATTGTATAACAAGGGAGATTTGATGTGGAAGTTGGGGGACAAAATTTTCCAGATCGAAGGTGAGAAGACTAGAATCGGCAGGATCAATTCCACCGATTGTGGACAACAGAGCTTTCTGTTGTGATGGCCAAATTTGAAGCACTTCCAATGCAGACATTGCAGAAGGCGCCTGTGCCAAATCCTCAACAATGTTGTAATGCTGAGCGGCACGGGCGTTTGGATTAGAGGAAGATTTCCGAAGAAAACCTTTGGAAGGTGGCCTTACAACAGGTTCAGCGTTGGGCTTCTCAATTTATAAAGGACTAGAGACAGGTGGGGGAGGTGGGCCATCAACGAATTCCTTCCCAGCTGCCTGGCATTCAGCATAATCCTTCAAACGAGTGGTAATCGAAACAGGTGCAGCACCATTCATCATGAAAACTTGGGACCCAAATGGTGCAGATGGTGAAGGCTACTCGACCATCTAGGTCAGCTGAGATGGAAATGGTTCTTTGAGAACTTCCGGATTCCCCTTAGACCCTTTTAGAATTTGACTAACCTCGGATCGTCTAGGACAATATTTGGTGTATTGGTCTTCGTCACAGATCAGGCAGGGGTACTTCGGTTTCCATTGGGAACCATCATCAGCACGAGGTTTAGAGGATTCTGGTTTTGGGGCATTGGATTTAGATTTTCTTTTGCCCTTCTTCTTCCCTTTGGAGTTATTTTCCACAGGATTGGACTGAATGGCATTGACCTCTGCGGTCTTACCAGAATCGGAGGTTGCGGGAAGAGCAGAATTATTGGAAGAATTCGATTTCTGCTTCCCATTAGAGGACTTCCAGGAAGTCTAAGAAACAGAACCAATAACACTGTCCACCGATGGGGTAGCTGGTTCTTTAGAGGTCCCTGGCCACGGGGCATCAGTAAAGATATCATATAACGTGCCAGACTGAGAGTACACCAAATCAAGGTACTGGGCACGAGCAATGGCTTGTTCCTCGGTTACACATGCCCCCATAGCAATATCCTGAGTGATTTTGTTAAAAAAGGAGGTAGTAAACTAGTGAATTAGAAGCTTATCAGGAATATCAAACTTGATCAGTCGATGACGACGTTGCCACTCATGAATATGATCTAATGTATGAGTGGCTTTATCCTGCTTCAGAGATGTCAGGAGATGTGTCCCGGCTTCATAATGAACTAGTAACTAGAAATGTGTCAGAAAAGCCATAGCTAAGGTATTAAAATATTGAAAGATACCGTGGGGCATTTCTATATACCACTTAGCAGGAGCGTCGGTAAGAGTGCGCTGGAAAATACGTAGACGAATTGAGTCATCAACCCAAGAGTTTGAGGAACACCAGAGATGGTAGGTCATGACATGTGCTTGGGGGTCTTCTCTAGCTTTACCCTCAAATTTAGGACAGTCACCAGGCACCTTGGTCGGAACCGGAGGCCAATATGGATTATGGAGAATCAGATCATTGGTCAATTTAGATACATCCGACAATTCCAACGTGGCAAGGAAAGGCAACTAAGGATTAAACGGCATGCCAGGTCCCCGATAAGGACCTATACCTATACTCCAACCTAGTTGAGCATAACTTTGCCCCCATTGGTTCTGTCATGAAGGATTCTGACCATAGGGAGTATAAGTCGTATAATTGGGTTGATATGGTTGCTGATAACCAGTGTAAGGGGGTTGGTAACCAGGGTACTGACCCTGATTATACGTAGGCCGCGTTTGAGCAGTGTATGGATTCGAATGCTGACTATAGGTATAGCCTAGTTGTTGAAGGTAATACTCGGTCTCAATCTAGTCCCCTAAATTGAGCTCATTTAATTGTCAACCAGGGTTGGTAAACTGCTGAAGTGAAGTGTACTGTATGTACCTAGGTGTTTGTTTCTTAATGCGTTGTGTGTAGTGTTTTGTGATGTTTTTGGTCTTTTGTGATGATTTATGATGTTTTTGGTCTTTTGGTGGTTTTATGTTCACAAGAAGGATGACTAGAAAGCTAATGGAAAGAAGCTAATGATTAGAAACAGAGTGAGACCTAATTGGTTGATGACAAATGACAAATGCAATTGCAAACACTGAAGTAGAATCAAATCTAAACTATGGCTAAGCAAAAACAGAGCTTGATAATGACTTCTAAGGAAATGATTAAAAACATAAACTCAACTTGTCAAATTCTTTCATCAAAGACATTTGAGAGAGAGCTTGAGACATGGTCAACTAAGTATGCAAATCTTCCTAACTAAACAGTTTAAACAACTAATTTATAATGATGCAACATTTCATCCTTGATTAGAGATTTGTTGAAGTATGTTTGGAATAAAACATTGATATCATCATAAGATCTTCTACTCTAAAGCTAATTCCTAACTCTATTCTGCAATTTAATTGAATGTCACAAAACCTTACTCAAGAGTTATTGATTTCTTTTCAAAGTAGTCTTTTGAGGGAGGGCTCTGTTTATGAAATGATAAGGAAATTGCAGAGGTACTTCAGGCCTTAAAATGATGTTGTCTTCCGTTCATATGGTGATGAATCAATTATGGATTTTAGAACAAGAAGAGGTTTGTAAATAATGAAGGTTGTTTTGTTAATCTTAACAACTGAAGTAATCTAATGTGCAGTGAATGACAACTGAATGTGGAGTGCAAATGCAATGAAAAACTGAACTTAAAATGTCACTAATCTAAAACAATGTTGAACTACAAGTCATTATCAAACTTAAAACAGAACAACTGAGCATGAGTTAAGTGCAATTAAACTCCGGAGCATCCTAACTAAACTATCATGCATTATTCTATGGAATTATACAGTCTGTTTGTCCATCATGATTGGTATTTTGGAAGAGTTCCTTCTTTTGGAAGAGTTTTTAGAACAATCCTGACTGTGTAATTGAGTGCAAATGCAAACATAAAGATTGAAAGCAATGAAAAACTAAGATATCATAGCCATCTCCTACCCATCATTATGATATTTTTGACAAGCGTTTAAGAGCAAGAACAACTATGGTACTTAGTGAAAACACACAACTAAAACGTTCAAGATCACAATCATGCTTAAGACAGTATAAAGATTTCTTGGAAGAGTTTCTTCTTGTGGAAGAATGCTGAGCATAAGTATAACTGTGATGGTGAATAAAAGAGACTACAATTAAATCCTACCATACTATAGCTATTTCCCATTCATCATTATAATCTTTTGGAAGAGCTTCTTCTTTTGGAAGAGTTAGAATGAGTATAACTATAGTAACTAATAAAAGCAACTAAGAATTCAACTTCTAATCCTACAATACTATAGCCATTTCCCATTCATCATTATAATCTTTTGGAAGATCTTCTTCTTTTGGAAGAGTTAGAATGAGTATAACTATAGTAGCTAATAAAAACAACTACAAATTCAACTTCAGAAACGTAAAGGCAGCTAGAATACTTATCTAAATTACGCAAATAAATCCGTGCAAGAGGCAGGGGCCCTCTACCACCTGACGGAATCTAACTCCAAATCAAATCAACGCTTTCAAAACAACACCGTCTGCTTCATTAAAAGTGAAATAACTTGAACAGAGCACTCTGCGTCTTCAGAAATGTAGCACAGGATCTAAGCAAAATCTAGAACAAAATCTAGCCTAGCTCTCGGTTTCCCAAGTGTTTATATAACAAATGTAAATAACAAGACTTGCAACAATTTCAGGAACACTATCTTTCCTTATCGGAATCACATTAGGACTCTTGAAGTGGCTGCGTGAAGAGGAAAAAGACATCTGGACTGAGACAGTCCTAATAGAAGTCTGCTTTCCTAAATGTGTTCCCACGTTCCAAAACCGTACCCAGAATTCGTTTCTTCCTCCATGATGAGCAACGAACCATGTAGACATGACGTGGATTATGCCCATATGCGATTTTTCTTGAGAGGCCACCTGGAACATACCCAAATGTGAAGACAGCTGCAGAATCGCCGGTTAGCTACGGAATGTCTACATTCTGCAGCTAGTTCCGGTCAAAATGCTTTACAATGGCAAAAATCACAAAACTTAGCAAGTCAGTCATGTAAATCATTCTAAAAGTAATTTTAACTAAATTCATTGATCAATTGGGTCTAGGATAGCAATGGACAAAGTGAACTCAGAGGCTTCTACAAGAACATCTAATCCTCTCCTTCTCCTTTGTCTGGAAGCTAAAGATCTTCTGGGTTTTCTGATAACAATTTTGAACCTTAGGTTGGTAAGTGTCCTGATTAGCTTCTTGTTCCTTTGCTTCAACTTTTCATTGGTCTTCTCCACTTTGTCTATATGTAGGGATAAGGTTGAGTTCATATCAGTTTTGAGCTTGACTTGATCTTTGAGAATTTCATTCTCATTTTTGATGTGTCTATTAAGTATTTCCAACTCATACCTATCCCTTCTTAATACATCTATTTCAGACAGTGGAGGACTAGGGTTCTCTCCTTGCTTTCTGAAGCTCTCCTTTCCAAAGTTTCCACATAGTCATATATTTCTTGTTGAGCAGGGTCAATTTCAGGGGTTCCTTCATTAAAATCCTCTTCAACATATTCTTCAATGGATGTTTCTTCATCTTCTATATTAATTACCCCTGTTTGTTTGATTAGTGTTTTCTTTAGTTTCCCCTTTAGTCTGTGGCTTCTTCTAGGCTGAGAAGATCCCTCTCCTTTCTTCATGGCAGATTTCCTGATTACCTTTTCTTCCTTAAGTTGTCTCTTGATTTGAGTCAACTTCTCTGAAATGATTTCCTCACTACTTTCTTGGACTGTTTTATCAATTTCAACTTTTGAAGCCCTCCATTTCCTGCTTCTCTTTGTAGGCTGTGGTTCCGGTGAGGGTTCTTTTGGCTCTTCAAAATGATTTCTTATCAAGAAATTGTCCCATGTATCATTTGTTTTGGTTAAATGATGTTCAATCAAAATTTTAACCAAACCATGATGATATAAAGTTGTCTCTAAAAATTGAACCCTTCTTTGAACACAAGAAGCCATCTTTTTCAAGCTTTGAAGCAAGAAATAGGGTAGGTTTAAGTCTTCCCCCAGAAAATGCATTATCAGTCTAATGTGGTAGACATAAAATGTACCATATCTGCCCTCACATGTAATAAATTTTTGCAGAAGAAGTAGTATGTTTCTCCATTTATTTTTCAATGCAGAACTTGGAATTCCTTTCTTAAATACAGTGACATCCATACCTGGTGATTTTAGAATTTTCTTCCAGGATTCATTGTGGAATTATCTATTTTTGAACCATCTCTTCCATTTCTGAGCAACCCTGTAGCTTCTGCAATGAAAACTTTAGTGACAATAAATTTGACATCTCCCACTTCAACTTCGGTTCCTTGAAATGATCTTGCAAATGTTTTAGTGACTTCTTTGTGGAAGCCATTAAATTTCTCCAAAAATTGAAGCCATTCTATTTGTTGCAACATTTCTTTGCATTGAGGGTAGCCTTCTAAGTATTTTGAACCCACTGGTTCAGTTCTTACAATGAAACCCATAATTTCTTCTTCAATGTTCAGATTAACACTCTTCTACCCACAGAAACAATAATTTTCACCTTCGAATTGAAATGGCTTCAAACTTCGGAATGACATACCTCTGATTGAAAGTGACAACAGCTTCAAATTTCGGACTGATATGCTTTTGGTTAACAATGAAAACAGCTTCAAATTTTCGAGCTGATATGCCTCTATTTGACAATGGAACTTTGGACTGATATGCCTCTGTTGACAATGGAACTTTGGACTGATATGCCTCTGTTTGATAGTGACAAATGGATTCAAATTTCCCACACTACTATACCTCTGTCTCTCGGTGGCAAATAGCTTCAAATTCCCATACTGATATATCTCTGTCTCTTGGTAACAAATGGATTCAAATTCTTCAATGCTATACCTCTGTCTCCCGGTGACAAATGACTTCAAATTCTTCTCTGCTATACCTCTGTGTTTATAATGATAATGCTCAATCTCTGCTCACAGTGATACTTTGTCTGTCCATGGAATCAAATGGCTTCAAATTCTCACGCTGCTATACCTCTGAGTTTACCCTTTTTCTCTGCTCTGCATTTACAATGATAATGCTCAATGCTATACCTATACGTTTACAGTGATAATGCTTTGATATTCAAACTGATATCCTTTTGCTCTACTCTCGGTGATAAGAATATCTCTGTCTACGGAATGAAATGCCGGCTACAGAATGGAGTGATGGCAGTGGTCACGGAATGAGGTAATGGAGTGAGGTGGAGGAAACGAATTAATGATTGAAAAGACGGCGGAGATTTTACAACGGCAAAGAGAATCATCATTGAATGATTTGGTTAAGAGACGTGAAGAATTCAAATACCTCGACCATTTTAACCGCTTAAATGATGTCGGATATGGAATTTGAAATGAGAGATTTTAATCCAAAGTCTGTGGAGGGTTTATTGGTCTTGATCAATAAAAATAATTAAAACAACCTTTTAGAACAATCCATAACTAAAACTATGCTAAACTTTATGAAATGCCATTATAATTTAAACTTGTTACCTCTGCCTTTCATTTGATTTTTGTAGTCTTTGTCTTCTTTGTTCACCTTTGGAAGAGTCTTCATGGTCCTTCTTGATTTTTCTTATTTATGGATACACTGGATCATTTTGTTGCAATTCTAATGTCTTTTGATTGATGCCTTCAGGATTTGTGGCTGCGGAATGTCTGGCTAGCTGCGGAAAGGCTGATCAGCTACAGAATGTACCTGTAGAGCATTTTGATCATGGAATGGAGTGGTTTTTTGGAATATAAGTGAAATGTTACATGGTATGAATGAAGATGGATGATGAGACATGATATGTATGAAGTGGATGATGAAATGGAATGGATTCAGTTTATGAAATGGAGTGAAAGAACATAAGAACTGCCCTGCAATCCATGACATGTTTTATTCATTTACAGCAAGTCATCAAACTTTAAATTTTGACATGAAAATGAGATGGATGGAGGATGGAATGAGATGAATGGAACATGGAATGAAGTGGAACATGAATGAATGAAATGGAGTATGAATGGATAGGTGAGTGAAGTGAAATGAAATGAGATGGATCATAAGCACTATGGATCTGAGCTTATGATTTTGTAACAGCTGCTTGTAAAAACAAAAATGGGAAAAGTTAGAGTGTCAGAGAGACTCTGATTTTCACCCTATCTTTTCTGTATAAACATGCCAATCAATGATTGGTTTCCATGTTTATACCTTTATTTTTTATTTTTTATTTTTTTTCAAAGAGAAATGCTTTAGAAAATTTAATCAAGTTGATGAAGAAGAGAGATTCTTCTTCATTAACTTCACATCACTACTTTCTTGGAACTTCTTGACAAATTCTTCTCTTGAGAGTGGTTTTTGATATAGCTTCAATCTATGACCATTCACAAGAAAAGTGACCTCTTCTTCATCTATAGTTCTGATTTTTACTGCCCCATTATCAAAAATTCGAACAATTTCATATGGCCCAAGCCAGTGTGTCTGAAATTTCCCTTGAAAATCCTTGAATTTTGAATCAAACAAGAGAGCCCAGTCACCCTCTTTGAATTTCTTCTCCTTGATGTACTTGTCATGCCATCTAGCCCTTTGCTATTGGACTAGACTTGTCTTCTGAACTGCATCTTGTCTGATCTCATCCAATTCATTAATTTGCTCCAGTCTATGCTTTTGTGCCTCCGTTAGATCAAGTCCTAGCTGAACTGCCATCTTGAATGTTTGAATTTGGAACTCTATGGGAAACAAAACTTGCTTTCCATAAGCAAGCTCATAAGGAGTATGGCCTGTTGTGTTTCTCCATGTAGTTCTATAGGCCCACAAGGCTTCAGGAAGCCTATCTACCCAATCTCTTCTATGTAAATGAACAGTCTTCGTTAGGATTCCTTCAATGACCTTATTAGTAGATTCCACTTGACCATTTGCTTGTGGATGATAAGGAGTAGATTTTTTATGTCTGATTTTGTACTTCTCCATCATTTGCTCCACTAGCCTTGATGTAAATTGAGCTCCTTGATCTGTAACAATTTTCCTTGGGACACCAAAACGAGTAAAAATATCCTCAAAAAGAAAAGTAATTACAGATGATTCATTAGCAACAAGTAATGGTTTAGCTTCTACCCACTTAGTAACATAATCAGTGAAAACTAATATGTATTTCTTCTGTCTTGATGGAGGACTAATAGGTCCTACAAAATCCAAAGCCCATTTTTCAAAAGGTTCAATGTGTACCTGAGGTTGTAATGGCATCTCACCTGAAGGAGAAGGTTTCCCTACCCTTTGGCAACTGTCACACCTTTTGACATACTCCTTAGCATCTTTAAACAATGATGGCCAATAATATCCTAGATTAAGGATCTTATAGGCTGTCCTCTTATCTGCAAAGTGTCCGCCACAAGGTTCATCATGACATGCCTTGAGAATCTCAGGCATCTCATCTTCACGAACACACCTTCTAATGATCAAATCTGGACCTGTCTTGTACAATTCATTAGCAACCCATGAATATTTTGCACTATCATTAATGATTTTTCTTTTATCCCTTGTATTCATAATCAAAGGAAATTTTCCTGAAACTAAATAATTAGCAATATCAGCAAACCATGGAGTTTGAGTAGAGATTGCAAAAAGATATTCATCAGGAAATTGATCTTCAACCGGAGTGTCATCTTAGATATTTTGGAGTCTAGATAGGAAATCAGCCACTGTGTTTTGTTTTCCAGGCCTATCTAAAATAGTAATGTTGAATTCTTGTAAGAGTAACAACCATCTTATCACTCTGCCATTAGTGATTGATTTGTTCATTAAATATCTAATTGCGGAATGATCAGTGTGAACAAAAGTTTCATAGCCTGTTATATAGTGTCTAAATTTGTTTATGGCATGAACAACAGCTAAAAACTCTTTTTCAGTTACAGTATAGTTTAACTCTGCAGGAGTCAAATTTTTATTGGTATAATAGATGGCATAGGGAATCAAATGCTACGCTGATCTTGCTCCGTAGAGGCATATGGAGGAACATCTGTCGAAGATGAAAAGGTAACTTGATTACGTTATAATATAAATTGCTTCGAGAAATTTTGGTTTTGGGGTTTAAGCCCGTCAGTCCATACAAGATCACAATCTTTGTTGAGTAATTTGAAGAGTGGAGATGCTATTTTAATTGAAGTTTCTATAAATCTCCGATAATACCTTGTAAATCCTAGAAAACTTCTAACATCTCTTTGACAACTTGGAATGGATAGGTTAGAAATGACTTCAACTTTTGCCTCATCAACTCTAATCCCATCCCCTGAAATGTGGTGCCCTAAAACAATACCTTCAGTAAACATCATAAAACATTTTTTATGACTAAGTGAAAGGTTTGCTTCTTGACATCTTTTTAAGACTTTTTCCAGGTTTTCTAAAGTCTCTTCAAATGTATTCCCATAAACTATGAAATCATCCATGTACACCTCTACACAATCATGTATTAGATCTGAAAAAATTGCTAATACTTCCCTTTGGAATGTTGCAGGTGCATTGCATAATCCAAATGGTAATACTCGGTAAGCATAGGTACCCCAAGGACAGGTGAATGTGGTTTTGTCTTGGTCTTCAAGTGTTACTTGGATTTGATTGTAACCACTAAATCCATCTAGGAATGAGAAGTACTTTTTGCCAGCTAATGTATCTAATACTTGATCTATGAAAGGTAAGGGAAAATGGTCTTTAAGAGTAGCTTTATTTAGTTCTCGGTAGTCAACACACACCCTCCATTTTCCATTTTTATTTGGCACAATTACCAAAGGAGAAACTCACTGACTATCTGAAATAGGATAGATGAAATTAACATTTAACAATTTTTGCAATTCCTCTTTAACAATTTCCCTAAGATTTGGATTCATCCGTCTTTGAGGCTGTCTGATTGGTTTGCAATTTGCCTCTATATAGATGTGATGAGTACAAGTCTTGGGACTTATCCCTTTCATGTCAATGTATTCCCATGCATATGCAGAAGAATGTCTCTGTAATACTTTGACTAACTCTTCTTGTTGAGATTTTCTAGGTTCTTGTTTATGTTCAAAGTTTTGCCTGGAAAAATTTCACTTGTAGAGCTACCAAATTTGTCCATAGAATGAAGAGACATCTGCCTAGATGAAAAAAACTCAATATTGGATCCCTCTTGAAATGATTCATGTTTGTGTTCTGGAGAGGATTTAAAGTTTTCTAGAGTATTCAGAATTTGATTATCTTCACTAATTTCTGAAATTGTGAAGAGTGGTTGTAAATCTTCTTCATCCTCTATCCATTGAGTGTCATCTAGATCTGTAATTGTCCTAGTTGGAGGATATAAAGTGAATCTCTTAGTTGAACTACCATCAGAAATATACATATCACCAGACCTACAACTAATAAAGGCATCAGCTGTAGCCAACCAAGGTCTTCCTAGTATAACAGGATGGCCTCCTAGATTATTCTTGGGAGTTAGGATCATGAAATCCACAGGGTACTCCCAAGAATCTAGGGACACTGGAATGTCTTCTATTACCCCATCTGGTTTGATCACAGATCTATCTGCTAATTGTAATAGTGTGGGTGTAAAGAGAAGATTAGGAAGTTTCAATTTGTCCATGATTTGTCTACTCATGATATTTATTGTTGCTCCTAAATCAATGAGTGTGTTTTGAATTTCAATTCCATTGATGTGAATTTTGACAATTGGATTTCCTGGGTCAAGATACTTTGGAATAGCAATCTTGCCCATCATAATGTCTGCTATTTGTCCTACCAGTTGAATTTTCTTGGTTTCTCTTATTCTTTTTCTTGTTGTCTTCATACTCAACTCCTTTATTGTTTTGGCTAAAATTGGGATTTCCTTGATAGCTTGCAATAATGGAATTTTAATGCAAACATTTCTCAATTCATCTAAGAAATCATAATTAGGCACCATGATTTGTTTTTCTACACCTCTATCGATTTGTAATCTTTCCGGAAAGGGAGGTATAGAAGTAGATGTGGATGGTTGCTCTAATACAGGAGTTGGATTTATTGGATCTTTTTGTTTTAGTTTTTCAGTGTTTGGGTCTTGAAAGGATGTGTCTTCCTCAAGACTTTTATTCACCCGTAGGGAGTCTTCCTCAAAATTATCTTGTTCTTGTATGATCACAGAAGGTTTCCTCTTTTCAAGTATTCTTCCAGACCTCAGTTGAACATCACTAAGGTCTAAAGGAGTGATTAAATAAGTTGGAAATTGTTGGCCTTCTATCATGTATGTATTTTGAGGGTTCTTATTATTGGGGTTTGGTATGGGTTGAGCCGGCAATTGATTTGATTTTTGAGGGAATGGTAATGAAAGTGGTTGATTTTGATGTGGTTGGTTCTGATGATGTTTTTGAGGATTTTGTTGAAAATTTTGTTGAAGATTTTGAGGAAAATTTTGTTGAGGATTTTGAGGGTAAAAATGTGGGTATGGTGGATAGGATGGTGGATACTGATAGTATGGGGAGTATCTTCCATAGGGACTTTGTGATCCTTGTGCCCAAGATGGAGATTGATTTTGAAATTGAGGCCAAGGTTGCTGCCAAGAATTCCAAGGTGGAGGTTGATTATACATTTGATCATGGAATCCTTGTGTTTGAGGTCCCTGCCAAGGCCTTCTAGATACAAAATTGAGAGACTCTATGGAATCTGTAGGAGTTTCGGGGCCAAGGTTGCTGCCAAGAATTCCAAGGTGGAGGTTGATTATACATTTGATCATGGAATCCTTGTGTTTGAGGTCCCTGCCAAGGTCTTCTAGATACAAAATTGAGAGACTCTGTGGAATCTATAGGAGTTTCCTCCTGAAAGACAGCTTTGAGACCCGGAAGAGAAGGACAATTCTTGGTCTCATGTTTTTCAGAACAAATGACACAGGTTTCTACAACTTTTACATCCAAAGGACACTCTCTCAAGGCATGTTTCTTTCTACATTTGGGACAAAAGATTGCCAAGGCATCAGATTCAGCCTTTTGCTTGTTTTGTATCTTGAGGGTGTCTATTTGTTCACTAAGAATCCCTAAGATGTCAGATTTAAAATCATCAAGAATGTGACCTATTTCTGATCTACTTACTGTCCCAGAAGTAGACTTACTTTCCCTTGCAAGAGCAGGATCTCTTGGACCTTTGACAATTTTAGATTTCCCTCTTGAAAGATTGATACATAACTCAGATATTTCAGGTAATGTAAGTTGTGATATATCCCCTTTTACCATCATGTTAAGGATATCCAACCATTCATCCCTAATTGTTTTCAACAAAAGAGCTTTTAAGGTATCTTGATCTAGGTTTTCCATTTTTGCTCTTTTGATATTGTAATTAAATCTCTCCAACAAATCTTTCAAATTTTCATCTTCTTTTTTGTAACATCTTGAACACTTCTTCCTTATGATTAACCGGCATGCAATAATCCAAATATCTCTCTAGAAATGCTTGTTTCATGTTTTCCCATGTTCTAATAGAACTGCTGATCAGACTCATAAACCACTTCAATGCTGCTCCCTTCAAAGTTGAAGGAAATAATTTCAGTTTTTGAGCATCTTGTAAGTAGTCATAAGTTCTACACAGCACTTCAAATTCGAATTAGAAGGCTTCAGGATCTTCAGTTTTAAGTCCATAGAAGTTTGGAAGGACAGAGGGTGAAATATTTTTCATGGTTGTATTGGTTTCTTCATCAATTATAGGAAACCCAAAAGAGCTTCCTATTCTACCTCTTCCTCCATCTGCACCTCTACCTCCTTCTCCTCTACCTCCTTCTCCTCTAAATAGTGTGTGTTCTCCATTAAAAACTCCTCCTCCTCCTTCTTCTACCATGGTTGACTCTCCTAT